>JBBDGT010000449.1:0-121656 GCA_037306005.1 Rhinophrynus dorsalis | reverse complement strand
TACTAGTGACCTCTACATTACTGATCCCTACACTAGTGATCCCTGCACTAGTTACCCCTACACTAGTGATCCCTACAACTAGAGACCCCGTACACTAGAGACCCCTACACTAGAGATCCCTACACTAGTGACCCCTACACTAGAGACCCCTACACTAGAGACCCCTACACTAGAGATCCCTACACTAGTGACCCCTACACTAGAGACCCCTACACTAGAGACCCCTACACTAGTGACCCTAACTAGAGACCCCTACACTAGAGACCCCTACACTAGAGACCCCTACACTAGAGACCCCTACTCTAGTGATCCCTACTCTAGTGATCCCTACTCTAGTGATCCCTACTCTAGTGACCCCTACAGTACTGACCCCTACACTAGAGATCCCTATACTAGTGACCCCTACATTAGAGATCCTACACTAGAGATCCCTACACTAGTGACCCCTACACTAGTGATCTATACACTAGAGATCCTACACTAGTGACCTCTACATTACTGATCCCTACACTAGTGATCCCTGCACTAGTTACCCCTACACTAGTGATCCCTGACACTAGAGACCCCTACACTAGAGACCCCTACACTAGAGATCCCTACACTAGTGACCCCTACACTAGAGACCCCTACACTAGAGACCCCTACACTAGAGACCCCTACACTAGTGACCCCTACACTAGAGACCCCTACACTAGAGACCCCTACACTAGTGACCCCTACACTAGAGACCCTACACTAGAGACCCCTACACTAGTGACCCCTACACTAGAGACCCCTACACTAGAGACCCCTACACTAGTGATCCCTACTCTAGTGATCCCTACTCTAGTGACCCCTACAGTACTGACCCCTACACTAGTGACCCTTACACTAGTGACCCCTACACTAGTGAGGCACATATTGATAGCCACATATCAGTACATCCACAGTATCTCAAAAATATGTGTATAAAAAAAAACAAAAATAGTTAACCCTTTGAGTGTCAGTGGGGTATACAACAACTACACAGCATGGCATACCCCACTGGAACGCAAAGGGTTAATCCCCCCAAAACTAAGGCCATACAATTAAAATGAACACTTACCTGTAATCCTGAAGTCCAGCGGGGTCTTCTGCACCCTGGTCTTCCTCTTTAATTCTTCTCCTGTAATCTATCTTCTTCTCATCTTCATCTGTGCTCTTCTCTAATCTTCTTCCAACTCAGTGATTCACCTGTATAAGAAAAATATAATTAATAAAATCAATCTATCCTTAACGTTACACTGCCATCACCTCTGCCACAGATGATTTGTGGCAAAAAAGAACAAAAACCCCCTCCTTGTACCTTTAGGCCTGATTCCCGATCCGCACTGACAGAAGTTTTAATAGGTACTTGCCTTTTATATGGACCCGTTTCAAAATGCTTGCCACGTTCCCATTGGCTGAGATGTGGGGATACACAGGGCACAGAATGTGACCTGCAGTAATCACGCCTCCCATCCAATCAGCTTCCAGCATTTAGTCATCCCTCCTAGTTATACACTGATCAGCTGGGAGGTGTGGTTACTACAGGGCACGCTCCATGCCTTGCGTAACCCCACATCACAGCCAATGGGAGAGTAGGAAACATTTTGAACAGGCACAAGCCATATAAAAAGCAGTCCCTGTTCAGATTTCCCCTCAATTGACACTGGGCAATGGCCCAATAGGTACAAAAGAGGGGTTTTTTGTTCTTTTTACTGCTGCCCACTGCCTCCAAGTATCAGCTGCATCAGCAGTGTAACTTTAAGGATTAGATTGATTTAATAACTATACTTTTTGCTTTACAGGTGAAACACTACATTCACAGAAGAAAAATGAAGAAGCGCACAGATGAAGGATGGAGATGACAGATGAAGATGAGATGACAGATGAAGATGACAGATGAAGATGGAGATGACAGATGGAGCCGAAGATAACAGATGGAGACGGAGATGACAGATGAAGATGGAGATGACAGATGGAGACGGAGATGACAGATGAAAATGGAAATGTCAGATGAAGATGGAAATGTCAGATGAAGATGGAGATGACAGATGGAGATGGAGATGACAGATGAAGATGACAGATGAAGATGGAGATGACAGATGGAGACGGAGATGACAGATGGAGACGGAGATGACAGATGAAGATGGAGATGACAGATGGAGATGACAGATGAAGATGGAGATGATGGAGCCGGAGATGACAGATGGAGACGGAGATGACAGATGAAGATGGAGATGACAGATGGAGATGACAGATGGAGACGGAGATGACAGATGAAGATGGAAATGTCAGATGAAGATGGAGATGACAGATGGAGATGACAGATGGAGATGTGAGATGACGATGAAGATGGAGATGACAGATGAAGATGGAGATGACAGATGAAGACGGAAATGTCAGATGAAGATGACAGATTAAGAAGAAGAGAGTAGAAGATGACAGATGAAAATGATAGATTACAGAAGAAGAATTAAAGAGGAAGACGAGGGTGTATATATATTAGGACTCCATGTAAAGTTCCAGCTATGGGTGATAGGATAGTGTTAGGACTAGTATAGATCCACTGTATTGTTCATGTGTGGGGCCAATGGGGAGTTCAATGTTTGGGAGGGTGATTGGAGCTCGCTCTTGGGTTTTACACTGTGTGGCATTAGCTGGTGTCCCTTTCATGTTCCCATATTTCACATTTAGTGTGAGTTATGGGACTAAAAAAAACACAATGGCTGTTGGCTCTGTGTCCCAGTGCTAGTCATGGCTCATGGTGAAAGGGCAATTGAATTCTGGTGGTACCAGTGTGTGTACCGTTCAGTGTTGATTTTTTGCCCTACCAGGTGTTTTACCATGTGGATTTGGATAGAGCTCCAAGTCCAGCTAGGCAGAGACTGTCCAGTCTGTTTCTACTAAAATTAACATTTTCTGACCTTACGCTATACGTGGACCATATGGTAGCTGGTTTGCTTCAGAATTGCCCCACGTTTCTTTATAGATGAGGGGCAAAGAAGTGCAATTCTGGAACAAACAACTTCACCATAAGAGTATGAAATGAACCACATGAATACTAGAGATGTCCCAATATGATGCAGATGGTCAAGTCTAGAACTTTTTCTTCAATAGACGTGATGAATAAAAGCTGAGGTGGAGATATCGGTACTTACGTGAACAGGGCGCAGAGGGAGGGTCCACAAGTGGAGCGATAAAAAATTCTCATCACATTGGCACAACTGGGCAGCAAGGGTATCAGAGTGGCTAAATGGGGGCACCGTGAACAGAGCTGGTCACCAGGAAAGGACTTGTAGTAACCGAGATCACAAGCTAGAAAAATCCAGAGAGAGAGACGTCGACCAATCAAATAGTAATTATAAATAAAACTGTAGAGTACAGTCCTGTGTATAGGAATCATAAAACATATATATAGTATATTATATATATATATATATACACACACATCTATATATATACATACATATACACAGTCGTGTGAAAAAAACAGTACCCCCTCTTTGAATTCTATGCTTTTACATATCAGGACAAAATTACAATCATCGGTTCCTTGGCAGGTCTAAATATTAGGTACAATACAACCCTCAGATGAACAGCACATGACATATTACACCGTGTCATGATTTATTTAACAAAAATAAAGGCAAAATGGAGAAGCCATGTGTGAAAAAATGAAGTATATCCCTTACTGCTTCCATAGGAATACTAAGTAGCAGACAGGTGCTGCTAATCAATTAATTGATCATCACCAAGTGTGACACCTCTATAAAAGCTGAAGTGTGAGCAGTTTGCTGGTCTGGAGCATTCAGGTGTATGTTATCACAATTACAAGGAGGAAAGACATCAGCAATGATCTCAGAGAAACTATTGTTGCTGCCCATCAATCTGGGAAGGGTTATAAGGCCATTTCCAAACAATATAAAGTCTATCATTCTACAGTGAGAAAGATTATTCATAAGTGAAAACATTCAAGACAACTGACAATCTTCCCACAAGTGGACGTCCCAGCAAATTCACCCCAAGGTCAGACCGTGCAATGCTCAGAGAAATTGCAAAAAACCCAAGAGTTACCTCTCAGACTCTACAGGCCTCAGTTAGCATGTTAAATGTTAAAGTTAAAGTTCATGACAGTGCAATTAGAAAGAGACTGAACAAGTATGGTTTGTTTGGAAGGGTTGCCAGGAGAAAGCCTCTTCTCTCTAAAAAAGAACATGACAGCATAAATAAATAAAAGACGACTTTGTGCCTGGCAAAACACACCCGGGGCGGTAGTAAGGAGGAGTTACTGCTCTTGTTGGGTGATTCAATGGGGTGTGATTTTTGGCCCCACCCCCACTATCCATCCCGCCCACCACTATCTAAGGCTGAAAAAAAATGGCTGCCACTCACTCCTACACCACCAAACACACACACACACACGCCCCCCACACACTGGCAGACACATTCACACATATACACACACTCATACAGAGACACAAACACGCACTCTGAGCAGCTGAGAATGATGAGAACTATGTTCCATCTATAGCTGGAAGGCCATGGTCCAAATCTGTATTTTGCATCAGGTTCCTAGCACATAGATACAAGGTTATGGGCTCGCTACAATAAACCACTCATATGCAGCTTCTTCATTCCCGGTCTGTGACCCTGCACAGCCCTGCCAATTACTACAAGTGAGCCAATTTCTAACCAATCAGCAGGCAGGATGCTGGGGAGCTGACTTGCTAGCACAGAGAAGCTGGGAAAGTGGAACAACGGCAGAGACATGATCAGGCAGTACAGAGCAGGGCTTCAGATGAGCTGGTAAATGGCAGAGACATGGGTGTGACTGTATTTATATATTGCACAAAGGGAGAGAGAGAGAGCAGATTGTTTGTCAGTCTGTCTGTAAGTAGAGGTGCCAGTTCCTGCAATCATCTCCATGCTGTACATAGCTCACTGTATAGCATGTATGACAAACTATTTATATATGGTCTGGCACTGTATAGTATACAGTCTGCATGTGTCTGTATATAAGGACTGGCACTATACAGTATAGGAGGGACAGTCCCTGTCTGACACCCAAATCCCTCTGCTCCTCTATTTAGGAGATCACACTGTGTGGTGTATATACCAGTGTATCAGATTGCTCCACATCAATAAAACTCACAGTAATGTGGGTATAAACTTCTGTATATATCTTATAAATTAGTCTGTGTAACAAATACATTCATCTTCTTCTAAATCATTCACTTACAGAAAGAGTAACTTAACCATTTCAATGCCAGACGGGTATGCAATGCATTGCTTACCCCTGGCACTCAAAGGGTTGAAAATACACCACCAGCCACGCCCCCAGTAACACCACCTAAAACACTAGTGTCCCTCTTTGGCCATGTGAAATGTTGGGAGGTATGTTACTTACACTGCTCACACTGTATGTATGTATGTTCTGATTTGCATCTGTGTGTCACTGTTTGTGTTATGTCAGTGCATGTGTGTGTGTGTGTGTTGCATGTGTCTCTGTGTATAACTGTGTGTCCCCCTGTACATGTGTGTGTTTGCATGTGCCTGTGTATCCCTGTGTGTACCTTTCTGACACATACACACTACGCCATATTTCACTATCATAACATTTATTAAAAAACAAAACAAAACACTGCATAACATGACGGGTAACTCTGTCTCACATTGCTAGTATATATATCTATATCTATATATATATATAGTGTAGAGGCTGGGAAGCACTCTCGCTTAATGATGTCCAGTGGCCTGGGTGCTCATTTCAAAGCCACAAACGATATTCCAATGTCTAAATGTAAAAAGAGCACTCACGGGACTTAAAAAACATGAAAAAAATACTTACATTTATTAGTCAACGTTTCAGCTATTTTTACTTTTAGACACTGGAATATATATATATGTATATATATATATAAAGCAAGGTGGGCACTCCATAACAATCTGTATCGCAGGAACAACTAGTATGCCCAGTGCTGCTTGAAAGCAATTTGTATAGATAATGTTTGGATGAAAACCGTCATCATGAAGGAAGCGCACTCCTGGGTCTATATTCCAAAAACATTTGAGTGAAAAGATCAACGTTCCAACCCCCTTGGGGGCCTTTATCAAGACAAGATTATTATTCAAACACTGAATTTTAATACAGTTCTCCACTCTCGCTCAAACACCACGAGGCAAGCGTGACGGGGACACCGTGGGTACTGGAAAGCACAGCTGTGGACCGCACCAAGTCTTAACTCTTGCTGTGCCACTGTCTGTCTCAAACATCCCGTTGGTGCAGCTGTCAACTCTCTCACCCCAGCGCTTGGCAGGAGCGGATACAAAGAATCAAAGCCTAACAGTGAAGACATTGTAACAAAATAATAATAAAATGATAAAGAATAAAGTGAAAACAATATCTGAGAAATACACTGGTGTCTAACCCAAGCGGAGAGACGATCCGCATCCAGCAAGGCACAAGGCACACAAATTACAAGACGAAAGCCTATCACATCGTAAAACATCGCATGTAACACATATACAAAAAGCAACGTTTATCAGCTAGTATGGTCAAATTGTACAAGGATCGAGCAGAGTTCTTAGTGAGGTCATAATCACCTTGTCAAGTTATTTAATATCATCCAACTCCCATGGAGGGTGTCATCCAAAACAGTATTAGTGATGCCCATATATACATATGCAGATAAATGTGCTGCTTGTATCATGGAGGATCGTCCAGTCGCAGAGGCACGTGTTCCTTGAAGTATTCGGAATTGGAGCTTCTTAATGACTTTGCCTATAGGTTTCATCTTGTTTTTATTAAGATCTGTACACATTTCTTGACTCTGATTAGCAATCTACCTTTGTTACCCTGGTTTTGGACGGCTGGACTGGTGCGACGCGACACATGGATGTGGAACGCTTCCTGGAATTCAGCATAAATGAGATGACTCCATCCGAGAGACTCTGTCTGGCCAATTTTTGCCATTCAATTTCCAGGCTGCAAGGTGTAGATTGAGCACATCTGGGTGGAGAACAGGACCCTGGCACAGGAGATCCTCCCTGTAGGGAAGGATCCATGGGTCTTGGACCGCATGCATCTTCAAAAGAAGGAACCAAGGTCGTTGTGGCCACACTGGAATGATGGCTAGAACAGATGTTCCCTCCTGCCTGATCTTCTCTAACACTCTGGGAATCATAGGAATGAGGGGAAATATGTACCCATCTTTGTTCTACCAAGGGTGTGCTAAGGCATCCGTCCCCAGTGATTCCGAGCAGTATGTCCTGCTGAAGAATATGGTTACTTTCCAATTCACCCGAGTGGCCATGAGGTCTATTGTTGGAAGACCCCATTTCTGGACTATCATTCCAAATATCTCTGAGTTCAAGGTCCAGGAACCTGGATCCAGCTGTGTGCGGCTCAGGAAGTCTGCATGGATATTGGTTTACCCTGGAAGATATACCGCTGTGAGGAATACTGAATGGGTAATTGCCCAAGTTAGTATGGGCTTCACTTCCTGCAAAAGCACGCTGCTCCATGTCCCTCCCTGCTTCCTGAGGTAGGCTGCTGCTGAGACATCGTCTGTCCTGATCTGGACTGGATGTCCTGCCAGGAGAGCAGAGAAGTGATGGACTGCTTCCAGAATCGCTCTTAGCTCCAGGATGTTGGAGGGTAAGGTTCTGAATGTGTCTGGCCATAGACCTTGGGCCAGGTGACTGTTGCATGTTGCCCCCTATCCTTTTGAACTGGCATCCATTGTGAGGATGATCCATGAGATGTCCCCCAGTGGAAGACCCTGGCAAAGGTTGTGGTGACTGCCACCATGAGAGATCTTCTAGAACGGACTTGGGAATGATGATGGTCCGGTCGAGGGAGTCTAGGTATCTGTCCCATTGGTGCAGCAAAGCCAGCTGTAGGGGTCTCATCTGCCATTTGGCCCACCTTACTGCTGGAATTGAGGTGGTCATGAGGCCCAGAATCTTCATACACTGCCTGGCTGAGTGATGATTCCTCTGTCTGAACATAGCAACGTGCTGGGATATATGATGTACCTTCTCTGTTGGCAAGGAGACTTTTGCTGGCAGGGTCTCGAATCTTACCCCCAAGAAGATCATGTCTCTTGTGGGAAGCATTTGGCTTTTTGTGTAACTGATAATCCAACCTGTTTGAGACAAAAACTTGATTGCAAGATCTCTGTGCGGGATAAGTAACTGGTATGATTGTGATAGGATCAATACATCGTCCAGATAATGGAAGATTCGTAGCCCTTTGTTTTGTAATTCTGCAGTCAGGGGTCATAGGATCTTTGTAAAGGTCCTTGGGGCTGTAGCGATCCCAAATGGCAGGCAGGTAAATTGGAAGTGTTGCTCTTCTACAGTAAATCGAAGGAACCGTTGGTGACATGGGGGGAGCGGAATGTGTAGATATGCTTCCTGCAGGTCCAAGGAAATCATCCAGTCTAGCGGAAGAACCTGCTTGATGATGGTGTTTACGGATTCCATCTGGAAATGTCTGATGCTTAAGTGACTGTTTAGGTATTTGAGATCCAAGATAGGACGAATATCCCCTGAATGCTTCTGGACAAAAAAGAGGATTGAATAGATGCCCTGGCCTTGTTCTCTTTCTGGGAGTCTGGAGATAGCTTTTTGTTGAAAAAGTTGAAGAACAAATTACTGAAGGAGCCTGTCCTTTTGATGATCCTTTGGTAATGGTGAGCTTCTGAAGAGGTCTCTTACCAAATTTAAGCCGAATTCTAGAGTATATCCTGAAGCAATGGTCTGCAGGACCCAACTGTCTTAAACAATTGTGGGAAAAAGTGTTGCAGATGACCACCGACTTTCCCTGTTTGGACCTGTACACTGTCAGAAGTTAGGCGTGGGCTTAAATGCATCCTGGGAGCAGGTTTTGAAGGTATGAAAAAAATTAATCTGTCCTCCCTTCCAGGCCTGTGATCTGGATGAGTCTTTCCCTGGTCTGTAGAAACAAGATTCACGAAAGGAGGGATTCTTTTTGTGGGAGGAGAACATGCGATCCTTGGAAACTTTATCCGTTGTTTCTGCCAGGTTCAAGGATGGTCTCACGGCTTTAATTAAGGGCTCCACAAGGGCTACATCAATGTCTAGAGGTTCTTCAGATTCCTCCTCTTCTTCTGAAGAAAATGCTGGGACCAGAACTTTGGAAAGTTCACCCACCGATTCGTCAGATGAGGAAAGTATATCCCCCTGATCTATTGAGCTCTGTCTCTTGTGCGGATGAGATGTGGAAGCCTCTTGTATACTTTGAACCACTGCCTGTTTAATAATGGAAGAAATGTCAGCTGATGTGGAATCCCGGGCTAAATCCAACCAGCAAACCTGACAGAACTTCTTTCCTTCCATAGCTTCTCTATTGCAGGAAAAGCATTCACGTGGTCTTGCTGGAGAGGCAGACATACTCCGGAGAGCCGTATCATCCGCAGAGCTGGAAAGACACGAAAACAGTCCCATCAGCTTCCTATCACTCTTTTTAAAATAAAAAAGGGGACTTACCTGTAAGCAGACTTACCCTATAGTTTTAGATTGCAATGTATTTTGCAGCGGGTCAAGGGCCATGGCACAATCTAAACAGGTATGCCAAAAGACCATAGTAAGCAAAGAATGAATGAAACAGAGAAAGAGGAAAATCCCCCCCCCAAAAAAAACAAAACACTAACCTGAAGAAAAGAATAGGGCAGCAAAAGGCAGTAATGCAAATAACTAAGACAAAGCACAAGACAGGCTCAAAGGACTGCATAGAACAGAAGAAAACAAGCCTTACCTGGCTAAAAGCATTTCCTAAGCAGGGCTGGATTTACATCTCAGGAGCCTGTAGGCACAGAACTCTGAAGCGCCCCCCCCCCATTGGCCATCTGCACTGGACACCTCCACAATGCTCCTAATCTCCACATTTCCCCCATCATCTCCATATTGCCCTCACATTGCCCCATCAGCTCCAACTTGCCCCCCATCAGCTGCAAATTGCCCTCACCATCTCCATATTGCCCTCACATTGCTCCCCTTAGGCTCCAACTTGCCCCCACCATCTCCATGTTGCCCTCACATTGCCTCTCCCCATTGTCCGTTTCCTACCTCCCCCCATTGTCCGTTTTCTACCTCCCTGGCAGGAGATCTGTCATCTGTGCCTCCTTTGGCACAGTCAGTTCTGTAAGTGCTGGAACTCCCGCCCGGTCTCCTATTCAGGAATACAGAGCGCTGGGAGATGATGTCATGATGATGGAAATAGGCAATGGGGGGGGGCAATGTGAGGGCGACATGAAGTGGGCGCAGGTGCAGCCAGCGAGGTGGCTTTTTTTTTTAAAGAATAAAAAAAGAAAAAAAAAAGAATCCCAATGGCAGGCGCCCCTCGGTGGAGTGCGCCTGTAGGCAGGTGCCTACTTTGCCTTATGGCAAATCCGGCCCCGTTCCTAAGGCTTCTGCAACTTCAAATTTGCCAGGCCTGTTGCTGATTGGCTAGACTCGATGTGATGACGTCATCACCTCTACAGAGACTCTGTAGAGCCGAATAGAGAGGGACGCCCGCCCCCCCGCCACAGAAAGGGGCCCTCCAGCTTACTCACTGACGGGAGGGACTTACTGGAAGCTCCGGTCTCCAGAGAGTGATAGACCTAGCTCCGGTAACGAATCTAAGATCCGGGTAAGCCTGAAAGAAAAATGTTTCCACAGAACGTGGGAAGCTCCGGCCGGTGGACAGGAAACAAAAAAGACTAAAGGGAGATGGAGGATTAGGAGTTCTATGGAGCTTTGGGAAGTTTCCTGTTTCCGGATACTTGAAGGGTTAACCCTTTGGGGACGGCTGCCATGTAGTGACCAGGGAAACATTATTGCAAGCATTGCTCTCCCGTGCTCTTTGCTTTTGATGATGCCATGTAATGCACCAGATTAATCCAGCATTCCTTTTCCATGTTGTGCCTTTTCTTTATTTGCACTATTGTTCTCTTACAGTGTGCCGATTTCTGACTTGAATGAATGAATGAATATGTTTATTTATATAGCGCCACAAGGGGAGCTTTATAATTTCAGGGGTTAAACAATACAGGGTTACAGGTGCTTTGTAGAGTGAAACATTGGGTCCGAGGTCTCTGCCCGAAAGCTTACAATCTAAAGTGGTAATGGGAGACATACAGAGTACATTAGGGTCAAGTGCAGAATGCAGTGCTAGTTCTGGTGATGATAGAGGACATCAGTAATGTAAATAATGTATAAGAGCGTTCATTGTACAACATCAGTGCCTTCTAGCATGTTGAGATTTTATCCAAGAGGTGCACTTGCCAGGCAGATCTGTCTTTCCACACACCCATGAGGTTGCACGATGCACACACAACTCTGCCGGTGGTGTCTGAGCGTGGCTAGGGGACTTCGGCACTTCTGCGGGGTGATCTGCCTGTGGGTTGACAGCTCGCCGCACTGTTGGTTGGTGAGGTAGGGTGGTGCCACCCATGGAGGGATCTATGTTGGGCACATTATACCTATTTTTTATAGTTGTGTACTATGTTTATGTTCGGTTATTGCATGTCCCATGTCAGTGTTTGAAGCAGACCCATCTACTTCCACAATTGTGATGTACTACAGATTGCTTGTTCTTTTAACTCTATGATAGGACTCCATAGTGTCTACGTGATGTAGCACATGTAGAGCCAGGGGTATTTCACGGATCAGGACCTTGGATTTGATATATCCCTTTTCTAATGGATCTTCCAGACCTTTCACCATGCCCTAAGATCAGACTCTGTGATGTCTACTGTAATGCAGCACACGTAGAGCCAAGGTGCTTTGGTTCGATTTTACTAACATGCCTATATGTGAATATTTAATCGGTTTACCCACACAATAACCCTATGGGTTTGGAGTTACAATGACATCATGCTCCTAGAGTTGGGAAATTCAATACCACCTCTGATGGGTGGCAGACACATGCCTCTGAGACTGGACAATCCTCCGTGATACAAGCAGCACATTTATCTGCATATGTATATATAGGCATCACTAATACTGTTTTGGATGACACCCTCCATGGGTGTTGGATGATATTAAATAACTTGACAAGGTGATTATGACCTTACTAAGAACTCTGCTCGATCCTTGTACAATTTGACCATACTAGCTGATAAACGTTCTTTTTTGTATAAGGGTTACATGCGATGTTTTACGATGTGATAGGCTTTCGTCTTGTAATTTGTGTGCCTTGTGTCTTGCTGGATGCGGATCGTCTCTCTGCTCGGGTTGGATACCAGTGTACTTCTCAGATAAGGTATTGTTTTCACTTTATTCTTTATCATTTTATTATTATTTTGTTACAATGTCTTCACTGTTAGGCTTTGATTCTTTGTGTCCACTCCTGCCAAGCGCTGGGGTGAGAGAGTTAACAGCTGCACCAACGGGATGTTTGGGACAGACAGTGGCACCGCAAGAGTTAAGACTTGGTGCGGTCCACAGCTGTGCTTTCCAGTACCCACGGTGTCCCCGTCATGCTTGCCTCGTGGTGTTTGAGCGAGAGTGGAGATCTGTATTAAAATTCAGTGTTTGAATAATAATCTTGTCTTGATAAAGGCCCCCAAGGGGGTTGGAACGTTGATCTTTTCACTCAATAAATGTTTTTTGGAATATAGACCCAGGAGTGCGCTTGCTTCATGATGACAGTTTTCATCCAAACATTACATATCAACAGAAAAAAACAAACAGCTCACAGCGCTGTATCACTTCGTTTTAAAAAATATGTGTGTACGTATTAATAATACATGTTCAATTTTAATTGTATTTAGTGATAATTTTGGATATATGTCAAATGCTCTTAGAAAAATAAGTACCTGAAGTGTGCAGCACGGAATAACAGGGTTCTCCAGCCCCCCAAAAGGTGCAAACACAAAACAGAGTATAAACCTGCGCCCCTCCAGTTAAAGTGAAAAATAAAAATGGTGTGCCCTGTAAGGGGCATATATAATAATGTGAATATATTTTGAGGCTCTAGTTGCCCACATTTTTGGCCAAAGAAAGGAGGGTAAGTTTGCCAACCGCGCCAAGGTATCTCAAGTGTGGCAAAAGAACCTACACTGAACACGAGTCCCTATCTAAAAAATAACAAAAAAATAATAAATGAATTAAAATTGTCCCAGAAGAAATATTACAGAAATGCATCGGAAATGGACCCTTAAATGTATACATTCTCTACAATGTATGAATACCAATGTTTGCAATTAAAAACAATTACTACACAAAAATAAAACAGTGTCAGTGGGGCCCCACTCACACAGCACCACTCACACACACACACGCCCTACTCACACAGCACCAAACACACACGCCCCACTCACACAGTACCAAACACACACGCCCCACTCACACAGCACCAAACACACACACATACACACACTCCCCCCTCACACAGCACCACACACACACATACATTCCCCACTCACCCACACAGCACCACACACACACACGCCCCACTCACACAGCACCAAACACACACACACGCCCTACTCACACAGCACCAAACACACACACACACGCCCTACTCACACAGCACCAAACACACACACGCCCTACTCACAAAGCACCAAACACACACACACGCCCTACTCACACAGCACCAAACACACACACACACGCCCTACTCACACAGCACCACACACACACACGCCCTACTCACAAAGCACCAAACACACACACACATACGCCCCACTCACACACACAGCACCACATACACACATGCCCCACTCACACACACAGCACCACACACACACACATACACAGAGAGCACATCACACACACAAAGCCAGAAGGAAATATGGCTGACACACACACACACACACAGTCACTCACCCTGACTCCCAGTGGCCTCAGCAGGATCTGTAGTGCAGACACTGAAGGGTGCTGCAGCACCAGGGGATCAAAATGTCATTCAAAGGGTTAAGGTAGGTCCTCATTGCGGAATTATTTTGTTGACTGTCATCATTTGCCATGCAAGACACAGGACAGACAGCCATCAGGTACACACTTAACCCACTGACTGCCACAGGGTTGTGCATAAGGTTTTACCCCTCAGGGAGTGTGTTCAAACCCCTCACACTGTAAACTTGCATTCCCCTCCCACTTCTCCTCCTTCCCCAGCCTATTACTAACACTTTTTAAAATTTATGTTAAGCCCCGCCCCTACTCATGATTAAGCCCCACCCACTTTTAACCCAAATTGCCCCATTTGTCTCTCCACATCAGTACCACATCAGTCCCCTCTAGGGACTCCACAAGTCAGTGTTCACAGGTATGAACACACTTCCCACTGCTATTTAACTCTGACATGCCTCTCTGTACATTAACCATTTGAGTGCCAGAGGGGTACACAACTCATGCACGCATGTGTTTCTATTCATACATGTTGCGTGTGTCCGTGTGTGCATCTCTGTTACATATGTGTGTCCATGTGTGCATCTCCGGTGTGTGTGTGTGTGCGCATGTGTTTTGCATGTCTCTGCCGCTCACTGTGTGTATGTGCATACCTCCCAACATTTCACATGGCCAGAGAGGGACACTTGGGATGTATGGTATGTGTCTGCCTGTGTTTTGCATATGTCTGTGTTTATCAGTGTGTCTGCATTTCACACATGTGGCCCAACGGTCATAACATTACGGGCAACACTGTCCCACACTGCTAGTGTGTATATTATATATATATATATAGTATATATATATATATATATATATCAGGGCTTATAATATGAAGTCCTTTTACACAAGCCAGACCTGAAAAGTTACTCGTCACTGCAAGCCATAACATACCCACCAGGGCTGAATTTCTACTCGCCAGGGCTAAATTTTCACTCGTCATTGGCTAGTGGCGAGTGGAAATTTTGAGCCCTGTATATAGAACACACAGATTACAGTAATAACTATACAGTACAGTCCTGTGTATAGGAGTCCTGTCTAGTACACACGGATTACAGTAATAACTATATAGTACAGTCCTGTGTATAGGAGTCCTGTCTAGTACACACAGATTACAGTAATAACTATATAGTACAGTCCTGTGTATAGGAGTCCTGTCTAGTACACACAGATTACAGTAATAACTATATAGTACAGTCCTGTGTATAGGAGTCCTGTCTAGTACACAGATTACAGTAATAACTATATAGTACAGTCCTGTGTATAGGAGTCCTGTCTAGTACACACAGATTACAGTAATATCTATATAGTACAGTCCTGTGTATAGGAGTCCTGTCTAGTACACACAGATTACAGTAATAACTATATAGTACAGTCCTGTGTATAGGAGTCCTGTCTAGAACACACAGATTACAGTAATAACTATATAGTACAGTCCTGTGTATAGGAGTCCTGTCTAGTACACACAGATTACAGTAATAACTATATAGTACAGTCCTGTGTATAGGAGTCCTGTCTAGTACACACAGATTACAGTAATAACTATACAGTACAGTCCTGTGTATAGGAGTCCTGTCTAGTACACACAGATTACAGTAATAACTATATAGTACAGTCCTGTGTATAGGAGTCCTGTCTAGTACACACAGATTACAGTAATAACTATACAGTACAGTCCTGTGTATAGGAGTCCTGTCTAGAACACACAGATTACAGTAATAACTATACAGTACAGTCCTGTGTATAGGAGTCCTGTCTAGTACACACAGATTACAGTAATAACTATACAGTACAGTCCTGTGTATAGGAGTCCTGTCTAGTACACACAGATTACAGTAATATCTATATAGTACAGTCCTGTGTATAGGAGTCCTGTCTAGTACACACAGATTACAGTAATAACTATATAGTACAGTCCTGTGTATAGGAGTCCTGTCTAGTACACACAGATTACAGTAATAACTATATAGTACAGTCCTGTGTATAGGAGTCCTGTCTAGTACACACAGATTACAGTAATATCTATATAGTACAGTCCTGTGTATAGGAGTCCTGTCTAGTACACACAGATTACAGTAATATCTATATAGTACAGTCCTGTGTATAGGAGTCCTGTCTAGTACACACAGATTACAGTAATATCTATATAGTACAGTCCTGTGTATAGGAGTCCTGTCTAGTACACACAGATTACAGTAATAACTATACAGTACAGTCCTGTGTATAGGAGTCCTGTCTAGTACACACAGATTACAGTAATAACTATATATTACAGTCCTGTGTATAGGAGTCCTGTCTAGTACACACAGATTACAGTAATAACTATACAGTACAGTCCTGTCTAGTACACACAGATTACAGTAATAACTATACAGTACAGTCCTGTGTATAGGAGTCCTGTCTAGTACACACAGATTACAGTAATAACTATATAGTACAGTCCTGTGTATAGGAGTCCTGTCTAGTACACACGGATTACAGTAATAACTATACAGTACAGTCCTGTGTATAGGAGTCCTGTCTAGAACACACAGATTACAGTAATAACTATATAGTACAGTCCTGTGTATAGGAGTCCTGTCTAGTACACACGGATTACAGTAATACTATATAGTACAGTCCTGTGTATAGAGTCCTGTCTAGAACACACGGATACAGTATAACTATATAGTACAGTCCTGTGTATAGGAGTCCTGTCTAGTACACACGGATTACAGTAATAACTATATAGTACAGTCCTGTGTATAGGAGTCCTGTCTAGTACACACGGATTACAGTAATAACTATATAGTACAGTCCTGTGTATAGGAGTCCTGTCTAGTACACACGGATTACAGTAATAACTATATAGTACAGTCCTGTGTATAGGAGTCCTGTCTAGTACACACGGATTACAGTAATAACTATATAGTACAGTCCTGTGTATAGGAGTCCTGTCTAGAACACACGGATTACAGTAATAACTATATAGTACAGTCCTGTGTATAGGAGTCCTGTCTAGTACACACGGATTACAGTAATAACTATATAGTACAGTCCTGTGTATAGGAGTCCTGTCTAGTACACACGGATTACAGTAATAACTATATAGTACAGTCCTGTGTATAGGAGTCCCTGTCTAGTACACACGGATTACAGTAATAACTATATAGTACAGTCCTGTGTATAGGAGTCCTGTCTAGTACACACGGATTACAGTAATAACTATATAGTACAGTCCTGTGTATAGGAGTCCTGTCTAGTACACACGGATTACAGTAATAACTATATAGTACAGTCCTGTGTATAGGAGTCCTGTCTAGTACACACGGATTACAGTAATAACTATACAGTACAGTCCCTGTGTATAGGAGTCCTGTCTAGTACACACGGATTACAGTAATAACTATACAGTACAGTCCTGTGTATAGGAGTCCTGTCTAGTACACACGATTACAGTAATAACTATATAGTACAGTCCTGTGTATAGGAGTCCTGTCTAGTACACACGGATTACAGTAATAACTATACAGTACAGTCCTGTGTATAGGAGTCCTGTCTAGTACACACGGATTACAGTAATATCTATACAGTACAGTCCTGTGTATAGGAGTCCTGTCTAGTACACACAGATTACAGTAATAACTATACAGTACAGTCCTGTGTATAGGAGTCCTGTCTAGTACACACAGATTACAGTAATATCTATACAGTACAGTCCTGTGTATAGGAGTCCTGTCTAGTACACACAGATTACAGTAATATCTATATAGTACAGTCCTGTGTATAGGAGTCCTGTCTAGTACACACAGATTACAGTAATATCTATATAGTACAGTCCTGTGTATAGGAGTCCTGTCTAGTACACACAGATTACAGTAATAACTATATAGTACAGTCCTGTGTATAGGAGTCCTGTCTAGTACACACAGATTTACAGTAATAACTATATAGTACAGTCCTGTGTATAGGAGTCCTGTCTAGTACACACAGATTACAGTAATAACTATATAGTACAGTCCTGTGTATAGGAGTCCTGTCTAGTACACACGATTACAGTAATAACTATATAGTACAGTCCTGTGTATAGGAGTCCTGTCTAGTACACACGATTACAGTAATAACTATATAGTACAGTCCTGTGTATAGGAGTCCTGTCTAGTACACACGATTACAGTAATAACTATATAGTACAGTCCTGTGTATAGGAGTCCTGTCTAGAACACACGGATTACAGTAATAACTATATAGTACAGTCCTGTGTATAGGAGTCCTGTCTAGTACACACGGATTACAGTAATAACTATATAGTACAGTCCTGTGTATAGGAGTCCTGTCTAGTACACACGGATTACAGTAATAACTATATAGTACAGTCCTGTGTATAGGAGTCCTGTCTAGTACACACGGAATTACAGTAATAACTATACAGTACAGTCCTGTGTATAGGAGTCCTGTCTAGTACACACGGATTACAGTAATAACTATACAGTACAGTCCTGTGTATAGGAGTCCTGTCTAGTACACACGGATTACAGTAATATCTATATAGTACAGTCCTGTGTATAGGAGTCCTGTCTAGTACACACGGATTACAGTAATAACTATATAGTACAGTCCTGTGTATAGGAGTCCAGTCTAGTACACACAGATTACAGTAATAACTATACTAGTACAGTCCTGTGTATAGGAGTCCTGTCTAGTACACACAGATTACAGTAATATCTATATAGTACAGTCCTGTGTATAGGAGTCCTGTCTAGTACACACGGATTACAGTAATAACTATACAGTACAGTCCTGTGTATAGGAGTCCTGTCTAGTACACACGGATTACAGTAATAACTATACAGTACAGTCCTGTGTATAGGAGTCCTGTCTAGTACACACGGATTACAGTAATAACTATACAGTACAGTCCTGTGTATAGGAGTCCTGTCTAGTACACACAGGATTACAGTAATAACTATACAGTACAAGTCCTGTGTATAGGAGTCCTGTCTAGTACACACAGATTACAGTAATAACTATACAGTACAGTCCTGTGTATAGGAGTCCTGTCTAGTACACACAGATTACAGTAATAACTATACAGTACAGTCCTGTGTATAGGAGTCCTGTCTAGTACACACAGGATTACAGTAATAACTATACAGTACAGTCCTGTGTATAGGAGTCCTGTCTAGTACACACGGATTACAGTAATAACTATACAGTACAGTCCTGTGTATAGGAGTCCTGTCTAGTACACACGGATTACAGTAATATCTATATAGTACAGTCCTGTGTATAGGAGTCCTGTCTAGTACACACGGATTACAGTAATAACTATATAGTACAGTCCTGTGTATAGGAGTCCTGTCTAGTACACACGGATTACAGTAATAACTATATAGTACAGTCCTGTGTATAGGAGTCCTGTCTAGTACACACGGATTACAGTAATAACTATATAGTACAGTCCTGTGTATAGGAGTCCTGTCTAGTACACACGGATTACAGTAATATCTATATAGTACAGTCCTGTGTATAGGAGTCCTTGTCTAGTACACACGGATTACAGTAATAACTATATAGTACAGTCCTGTGTATAGGAGTCCTGTCTAGTACACACGGATTACAGTAATATCTATATAGTACAGTCTGTGTATAGGAGTCCTGTCTAGTACACACGGATTACAGTAATAACTATATAGTACAGTCCTGTGTATAGGAGTCCTGTCTAGTACACACGGATTACAGTAATAACTATATAGTAACAGTCCTGTGTATAGGAGTCCTGTCTAGTACACACGGATTACAGTAATAACTATATAGTACAGTCCTGTGTATAGGAGTCCTGTCTAGTACACACGGATTACAGTAATAACTATATAGTACAGTCCTGTGTATAGGAGTCCTGTCTAGTACACACGGATTACAGTAATAACTATATAGTACAGTCCTGTGTATAGGAGTCCTGTCTAGTACACACGGATTACAGTAATAACTATATAGTACAGTCCTGTGTATAGGAGTCCTGTCTAGTACACACGGATTACAGTAATAACTATATAGTACAGTCCTGTGTATAGGAGTCCTGTCTAGTACACACGGATTACAGTAATAACTATATAGTACAGTCCTGTGTATAGGAGTCCTGTCTAGTACACACGGATTACAGTAATAACTATATAGTACAGTCCTGTGTATAGGAGTCCTGTCTAGTACACACAGGATTACAGTAATAACTATATAGTACAGTCCTGTGTATAGGAGTCCTGTCTAGTACACACAGATTACAGTAATAACTATATAGTACAGTCCTGTGTATAGGAGTCCTGTCTAGTACACACAGATTACAGTAATAACTATATAGTTACAGTCCTGTGTATAGGAGTCCTGTCTAGTACACACAGATTACAGTAATAACTATATAGTACAGTCCTGTGTATAGGAGTCCTGTCTAGAACACACAGATTACAGTAATAACTATATAGTACAGTCTGTGTATAGGAGTCCTGTCTAGTACACACAGATTACAGTAATAACTATATAGTACAGTCTGTGTATAGGAGTCCTGTCTAGTACACACAGATTACAGTAATAACTATATAGTACAGTTCTGTGTATAGGAGTCCTGTCTAAGTACACACAGATTACAGTAATAACTATACAGTACAGTTCTGTGTATAGGAGTCCTGTCTAGTACACACAGATTACAGTAATAACTATATAGTACAGTTCTGTGTATAGGAGTCCTGTCTAGTACACACAGATTACAGTAATAACTATATAGTACAGTTCTGTGTATAGGAGTCCTGTCTAGTACACACAGATTACAGTAATAACTATACAGTACAGTTCCTGTGTATAGGAGTCCTGTCTAGTACACACAGATTACAGTAATAACTATATAGTACAGTCCTGTGTATAGGAGTCCTGTCTAGTACACACAGATTACAGTAATAACTATACAGTACAGTCCTGTGTATAGGAGTCCTGTCTAGTACACACAGATTTACAGTAATAACTATACAGTACAGTCTGTGTATAGGAGTCCTGTCTAGTACACACAGATTACAGTAATAACTATACAGTCCAGTCCTGTGTATAGGAGTCCTGTCTAGTACACACAGATTACAGTAATAACTATACAGTACAGTCTGTGTATAGGAAGTCCTGTCTAGTACACACAGATTACAGTAATAACTATATAGTACAGTCCTGTGTATAGGAGTCCTGTCTAGTACACACAGATTACAGTAATAACTATATAGTACAGTTCCTGTGTATAGGAGTCCTGTCTAGTACACACAGATTACAGTAATAACTATATAGTACAGTCTGTGTATAGGAGTCCTGTCTAGTACACACAGATTACAGTAATAACTATATAGTACAGTCCTGTGTATAGGAGTCCTGTCTAGTACACACAGATTACAGTAATAACTATACAGTACAGTCCTGTGTATAGGAGTCCTGTCTAGTACACACAGATTACAGTAATAACTATATAGTACAGTCCTGTGTATAGGAGTCCTGTCTAGTACACACAGATTACAGTAATAACTATACAGTACAGCCTGTGTATAGGAGTCCTGTCTAGTACACCACAGATTACAGTAATAACTATATAGTACAGTCCTGTGTATAGGAGTCCTGTCTAGTACACACAGATTACAGTAATAACTATATAGTACAGTCCTGTGTATAGGAGTCCTGTCTAGTACACGACAGATTACAGTAATATCTATATAGTACAGTCCTGTGTATAGGAGTCCTGTCTAGTACACACAGATTACAGTAATAACTATATAGTACAGTCCTGTGTATAGGAGTCCTGTCTAGTACACACAGATTACAGTAATAACTATATAGTACAGTCCTGTGTATAGGAGTCCTGTCTAGTACACACAGATTACAGTAATAACTATATAGTAACAGTCCTGTGTATAGGAGTCCTGTCTAGTACACACGGATTACAGTAATAACTATATAGTACAGTCCTTGTGTATAGGAGTCCTGTCTAGTACACACAGATTACAGTAATAACTATACAGTACAGTCCTGTGTATAGGAGTCCCTGTCTAGTACACACGGATTACAGTAATAACTATACAGTACAGTCCTGTGTATAGGAGTCCTGTCTAGTACACACAGATTACAGTAATAACTATACAGTACAGTCCTGTGTATAGGAGTCCTGTCTAGTACACACGGATTACAGTAATAACTATATAGTACAGTCCTGTGTATAGGAGTCTGTCTAGTACACACGGATTACAGTAATAACTATACAGTACAGTCCTGTGTATAGGAGTCCTGTCTAGTAACACACGGATTACAGTAATAACTATATAGTACAGTCCTGTGTATAGGAGTCCTGTCTAGTACACACGGATTACAGTAATAAACTATACAGTACAGTCCTGTGTATAGGGAGTCCTGTCTAGTACACACAGGATTACAGTAATAACTATATAGTACAGTCCTGTGTATAGGAGTCCTGTCTAGTACACACGATTACAGTAATATCTATATAGTACAGTCCTGTGTATAGGAGTCCTGTCTAGTACACACGGATTACAGTAATAACTATATAGTACAGTCCTGTGTATAGGAGTCCTGTCTAGTACACACGGATTACAGTAATAACTATATAGTACAGTCCCTGTGTATAGGAGTCCTGTCTAGTACACACGGATTACAGTAATAACTATATAGTACAGTCCTGTGTATAGGAGTCCTGTCTAGTACACACGGATTACAGTAATATCTATTATAGTACAAGTCCTGTGTATAGGAGTCCTGTCTAGAACACACGGATTACAGTAATAACTATTAAGTACAGTCCTTGTGTATAGGAGTCCTGTCTAGTACACACGGATTACAGTAATAACTATATAGTACAGTCCTGTGTATAGGAGTCCTGTCTAGTACACACGGATTACAGTAATAACTATATAGTACAGTCCTGTGTATAGGAGTCCTGTCTAGTACACACGGTTACAGTAATAACTATACAGTACAGTCCTGTGTATAGGAGTCCTGTCTAGTACACACGGATTACAGTAATATCTATACAGTACAGTCCTGTGTATAGGAGTCCTGTCTAGTACACACAGATTACAGTAATAACTATATAGTACAGTCCTGTGTATAGGAGTCCTGTCTAGTACACACGATTACAGTAATAACTATATAGTACAGTCCTGTGTATAGGAGTCCTGTCTAGAACACACGGATTACAGTAATAACTATATAGTACAGTCTGTGTATAGGAGTCCTGTCTAGTACACACAGATTACAGTAATAACTATACAGTACAGTCCTGTGTATAGGAGTCCTGTCTAGTACACACAGATTACAGTAATATCTATACAGTACAGTCCTGTGTATAGGAGTCCTGTCTAGTACACACAGATTACAGTAATAACTATACAGTACAGTCCTGTGTATAGGAGTCCTGTCTAGTACACACAGATTACAGTAATAACTATATAGTACAGTCCTGTGTATAGGAGTCCTGTCTAGTACACACAGATTACAGTAATAACTATATAGTACAGTCCTGTGTATAGGAGTCCTGTCTAGTACACACAGATTACAGTAATAACTATATAGTACAGTCCTGTGTATAGGAGTCCTGTCTAGTACACACAGATTACAGTAATAACTATACAGTACAGTCCTGTGTATAGGAGTCCTGTCTAGTACACACGGATTACAGTAATAACTATACAGTACAGTCCTGTGTATAGGAGTCCTGTCTAGTACACACGGATTACAGTAATAACTATATAGTACAGTCCTGTGTATAGGAGTCCTGTCTAGTACACACGGATTACAGTAATAGCTATATAGTACAGTCCTGTGTATAGGAGTCCTGTCTAGTACACACGGATTACAGTAATAACTATATAGTACAGTCCTGTGTATAGGAGTCCTGTCTAGTACACACGGATTACAGTAATAACTATATAGTACAGTCCTGTGTATAGGAGTCCTGTCTAGTACACACAGATTACAGTAATAACTATATAGTACAGTCCTGTGTATAGGAGTCCTGTCTAGTACACACGGATTACAGATAGGAGTCCTGTCTAGTACACACGGATTACAGTAATAACTATATAGTACAGTCCTGTGTATAGGAGTCCTGTCTAGTACACACGGATTACAGTAATAACTATATAGTACAGTCCTGTGTATAGGAGTCCTGTCTAGTACACACGGATTACAGTAATAACTATATAGTACAGTCCTGTGTATAGGAGTCCTGTCTAGTACACACAGATTACAGTAATAACTATATAGTACAGTCCTGTGTATAGGAGTCCTGTCTAGTACACACGGATTACAGTAATAACTATATAGTACAGTCCTGTGTATAGGAGTCCTGTCTAGTACACACGGATTACAGTAATAACTATATAGTACAGTCCTGTGTATAGGAGTCCTGTCTAGTACACACGGATTACAGTAATAACTATATCAGTACAGTCCTGTGTATAGGAGTCCTGTCTAGTACACACAGATTACAGTAATATCTATATAGTACATTCCTGTGTATAGGAGTCCTGTCTAGTACACACAGATTACAGTAATAACTATATAGTACAGTCCTGTGTATAGGAGTCCTGTCTAGTACACACAGATTACAGTAATAACTATATAGTACAGTCCTGTGTATAGGAGTCCTGTCTAGTACACACAGATTACAGTAATATCTATATAGTACATTCCTGTGTATAGGAGTCCTGTCTAGTACACACAGATTACAGTAATATCTATATAGTACATTCCTGTGTATAGGAGTCCTGTCTAGTACACACAGATTACAGTAATAACTATATAGTACAGTCCTGTGTATAGGAGTCCTGTCTAGTACACACAGATTACAGTAATAACTATATAGTACAGTCCTGTGTATAGGAGTCCTGTCTAGAACACACAGATTACAGTAATAACTATATAGTACAGTCCTGTGTATAGGAGTCCTGTCTAGTACACACAGATTACAGTAATAACTATATAGTACAGTCCTGTGTATAGGAGTCCTGTCTAGTACACACAGATTACAGTAATAACTATATAGTACAGTCCTGTGTATAGGAGTCCTGTCTAGTACACACAGATTACAGTAATAACTATATAGTACAGTCCTGTGTATAGGAGTCCTGTCTAGTACACACAGATTACAGTAATAACTATATAGTACAGTCCTGTGTATAGGAGTCCTGTCTAGTACACACAGATTACAGTAATATCTATATAGTACATTCCTGTGTATAGGAGTCCTGTCTAGTACACACAGATTACAGTAATAACTATATAGTACAGTCCTGTGTATAGGAGTCCTGTCTAGTACACACAGATTACAGTAATAACTATATAGTACAGTCCTGTGTATAGGAGTCCTGTCTAGTACACACAGATTACAGTAATATCTATATAGTACAGTCCTGTGTATAGGAGTCCTGTCTAGAACACACAGATTACAGTAATAACTATATAGTACAGTCCTGTGTATAGGAGTCCTGTCTAGAACACACGGATTACAGTAATAACTATATAGTACAGTCCTGTGTATAGGAGTCCTGTCTAGTACACACGGATTACAGTAATAACTATATAGTACAGTCCTGTGTATAGGAGTCCTGTCTAGTACACACGGATTACAGTAATAACTATATAGTACAGTCCTGTGTATAGGAGTCCTGTCTAGTACACACGGATTACAGTAATAACTATATAGTACAGTCCTGTGTATAGGAGTCCTGTCTAGTACACACGGATTACAGTAATAACTATATAGTACAGTCCTGTGTATAGGAGTCCTGTCTAGTACACACGGATTACAGTAATAACTATATAGTACAGTCCTGTGTATAGGATTCCTGTCTAGTACACACGGATTACAGTAATAACTATATAGTACAGTCCTGTGTATAGGAGTCCTGTCTAGTACACACGGATTACAGTAATAACTATATAGTAAAGTCCTGTGTATAGGAGTCCTGTCTAGTACACACGGATTACAGTAATAACTATACAGTACAGTCCTGTGTATAGGAGTCCTGTCTAGTACACACGGATTACAGTAATATCTATACAGTACAGTCCTGTGTATAGGAGTCCTGTCTAGTACACACGGATTACAGTAATATCTATACAGTACAGTCCTGTGTATAGGAGTCCTGTCTAGTACACACGGATTACAGTAATATCTATACAGTACAGTCCTGTGTATAGGAGTCCTGTCTAGTACACACGGATTACAGTAATAACTATATAGTACAGTCCTGTGTATAGGAGTCCTGTCTAGAACACACGGATTACAGTAATAACTATATAGTACAGTCCTGTGTATAGGAGTCCTGTCTAGTACACACGGATTACAGTAATAACTATATAGTACAGTCCTGTGTATAGGAGTCCAGTCTAGAACACACGGATTACAGTAATAACTATATAGTACAGAACTGTGTATAGGAGTCCAGTCTAGAACACACGGATTACAGTAATAACTATATAGTACAGAACTGTGTATAGGAGTCCAGTCTAGAACACACGGATTACAGTAATAACTATATAGTACAGTCCTGTGTATAGGAGTCCTGTCTAGAAAACACAGATTACAGTAATAATACATGCACAAAACTAACAAAATTAGCAAAAGCACAATATTTTACTATCAACTTGGACAATAACATTTCAAAACCAGACAACTTTTGGAAGGTTACTAAAAACCTCTACAACCCTCCTAACCACTCTCACTCATCAAATATATCAATAGACAAAGAAACAATACCACAGCTAATGCATTTAGCAGCTACTTTGTTGGATGTTCCACCACCCTGATAACACAAAACAGAGGTAACTCTGAAGTTCTACCATGTACAGATCACTGGCACCTGTTGCCCGGTCCAACAGTGCAAATGAATTAAATTTCATACCAGTAACTGAAAGCGAAATATATGATCACCTCCTCAACCCAAAAATGAAATCCCAACCGAGCACTGACCAAATACCAGCAATTTTATTAAAGTTCAGTGCCATGGTCACGGCCCAACTGATTGCATCTTTATTTAATGCCTCTTTGACATCAGAATATATGCCCAAAGCCTGGAAGGTGGCTAGAGTTGTGCCTATCCAAAAAAGTGGGGAAAAAAATGTACTATCAAATTACAGACCAATATCCCTACTCCCCACATTGGCTAAAAATCCTAGAGAAATGTGTCCATGTGCAACTATATAAATATTACTAACACCCCTCTTCAGTCAGTGACCAAGTCACTCAACAGTCACATCTCTTCTAAAAGTAACCAATGATATCCAGACTGGCATGGAAAATGGTGAACTCACTGGAGCTATTTTCCTAGATTTTGCCAAGGCCTTTGACACAGCAGACCATAGTATTCTGATAAGCAAACTCCAAAGTACAGGACTGGGTAATAATTCTCTAAACTGGTTCCGATCCTATTTATCAGACAGAATGAAGTATGTGTCAGTTGCTGATAATGACTCCCTTCCACTCAAAGTAACAAGTGGAGTTCCTCAAGGCTCCATTCTTGGCCCTCTTCTATTTTCTCTTTATAAATGATCTGCCCAAGGTTTCCAAGTCATCTTCAATACACATATGTATGCAGACGACACCATAATCTATATATATAAAAGAAGACTTTGTGCCTGCCAAAACACACCCAGGGGAGGCATAAAGCAGGAGTTACTATTCCTATTGGGTGATTCTATCATGCAGGGAGTTGGCCCGCCCCCACTATGCAGCCCGCCCACCACTATCAAAGTCAGAAAAAAACAATATGGCCGCCACTTGCTCCTACACCACAGACAAACACACACATGCCTCACTCATACAGCACCAAACTCACACACATGCCTCACTCACACAGCACCACACAAACACACACACATTCCCCACTCACACACACAGACCACCACACACAATGCACCACTCACACAGCACCAAACACACATGCCCCCACTCACACACACAGCACCACATACACACACAAAGCCAGAAATAAATATGGCTGACCCTGACTCCCAGTGGGCTCAGCAGGACCTGTAGTGCAGCACCAGAAGAACAAAATGGCACTCAAAGGGTTAAGGTAGGCCCTCATTGCTCAATTATTTCTTCACTGTCATCATTTGCCATGCAAGACACAGGACAGACAGCCATCAGATTCACACTTAACTCACTGACTGCCACAGGGTTGTGTATCAAGTTTTACCCCTCAGGGAGTGTGTTCAAACCCCTCACACTGTAAAGTTGCATTCCCCTCCCACTTCTTCTCCTTCCCCAGCCTATTACTAACACTTTTCCACATTTCTCTTAAGCCCCGCCCCCTACTCGCGATTAAGCCCCGCCCACTTTTAACCCAGATTGCCCCATTTGTCTCTCCACATCAGCACCACATCAGTCCCCTCTAGGGACTACACAAATCAAAGTTCCCAGGTATGAACACACTTCCCACTGCTATTTAACTCTGACATGCCTCTGTATATCTTAACCCTTTGACTGCCAGAGGGGTGCACAACTCATGAGTGCATGTGTTTCTGCTCATATATGTTGCATGTGTGTTTGTGTCCATCTCTGTTACATATATGTGTCCATGTGTGCATCTCCAGTGTGTCTGTGTGTGTACATCTGTTACATACGTGTCCATCTCCAGTGTGTCTGTGTGTGTGTGCGTGTCTTTTGCATGTCTCTGCCGCTCACTGTTTGTGTGCATACCTCCCAACATTTCACATGGCCAAAGAGGGACACTGTAGTTTTAGGTGATATTGTTGGGGGCGTGGCTGGTGGGCGGGGCAATAGTAAGAATTTTTAGGTTATTTCATGACCTATTACTGGCGATTTATGTACCTGAATAAATGATTTAGTGCAAGACCAAAGTATTTTCTTTGCACAGACTAATGTATAAACACATATACTGAAGTTTATTGCTTTATTGCTGGAGAGCAAAGTAAAACACACCACACAGTCAGGGCTGGTGCAAGGATTTTTGCCACCCTAGGCAAAACCTAATTTTGCCGCCTATTTCGCTCCGCCCCTTGTGTCCCACCCCTTTATACCCTGCCTACTTATACCCAACCTCTTTTCATGATTGTCCTCTCTCTGCCCCCTGGGCCAGTCTGCCCCTGGTCTGGAGATGCCTGTAAGAGATGCCCCCTACCAGCTCCAACTTGCCCCTTATCAGCTTCACTTTGGCCCACCAGCTCCACTTTGCCACCATCAGCTCCAACTTGCCACCATCAGCTCCACTTTGCCCCCCATCCACTCCAACTTGTCCCCATCAGCTCCACTTTGCCCCCCATCCGCTCCAATGTGCCCCCACCAGCTCCACTTTGCCCCCCATCTGCTCTAACATGCCCCCACCAGCTCCACTTTGGCCCCTCAGCTCCACTTTGCCCCCATCAGCTTCACTTTGACCCCCATCCTCTCCAACTTACCCCCATCAGCTCCACTTTGCCCCCATCCGCTCCAACTTGCCCCCCATCCGCTCCAAATTGCCCCCACCAGCTCCAACTTGCCCCCACCAGCTCCACTATGCCCCCATCCGCTCCAACTTGCCCCCATCTGCTCCACTTTGCCCCCCATCCGCTCCAACTTGCCCCCCATCCGCTCCACTTTGCCCCCCTCAGCTCCACTTTGACCCTCATCCGCTCCACTTTGCCCCCATCAGCTCCAACTTGCCCCCACCAGCTCCAACTTGCCCCCCCATCCGCTCCAACTTGCCCCACCATCTCCACTTTGCCCCCCCTCAGCTCCAACTTGCCCCCCCTCAGCTCCACTTTGACCCTCATCTGCTCCAACTTGCCCCCACCAGCTCCAACTTGCCCCCATCATCTACACTTTGCCCCACATCCGCTCCAACTTGCCCCCTCAGCTCCACTATGCCCCCTCAGCTCCAACTTGCCCCCCATCACATACCTGTAGCTCCCGCGCAGTCTTTTCTTCAGTAATGCAGAGCACAGCGGGAGATCATGAATCCCAGCGCGCTCTGCATTACTAAAGATCCGGCCCAATAAGGGAGCACTGTAGCAACACAGACCTGATTGTGTTGTGGTTCCCGGCGTGGTGTGTGCGGGCGCAGCTCTTCTCCACTGCATGCCCGCGCCCCCAGTACGTGTGCGCCCTAGGCTGGCGCCTACCTCGCCTATAGGTGGAGCCGGCCCTGCACACAGTCTGACCTCCTAAAAAGAGGAACAACCGGGTGGGAAAGAGGGACAGAGGGATTTGGCCCTCAAAGAGGGACTGTCCCTCCTAAAGAGGGACACTTGGGATGTATGGTATGTGTCTGCCTGTATGTTGTATATGTCTGTGTTTATCAGTGTGTCTGCATTTCACACACGTGCGCCCAATGGTCATAACATGACGGGCAACGCCGTCCCACGTTGCTAGTCTATTCTAAAAACTCAAACATATCACAACTTCAAAGTATATTACAACATGATTTCTGCGGAGTTGAAAGATAGCAAAGAACAAACTTTTCTTAAACGCAGACAAAACTGTCACAATGATATTTGGCACAAAGCACAAACTGTGTAATTTCAACAATATCCACCTATCCATTGTAACGGAGTCTAATCGTAAACAGGGCCCAGTAGACTCCTACAAATATCTTGGTAAGTGGCTTGACCCTAACCTCACTTTTGGTCTTCATATTGACAAATTAGCCTCCAAACTTTATCCCAAAATCAGTACTCTTTTTAGAAACAAATCATGTTTCAGTCCCCTGGTGAGAAAACGTATTGTTAACAGATGTCGCTGCCAGTCCGACTATGGTGATGTAGTTTATACTCCAGCGCCAGAAATCCATCTTAGTAAACTTGATACTCTATATAATTCATTATACCACTTTAGCCTCCAGTGTAAATACACTACTCATAACGGTGATATGCTTAAAGAACTAAATTAGCTAACACTCAAAGCTAGACGTGCCCTTCACCTTTCTTGCTTAGTACACAACCACTTCTTTGGAAAACTACCAGACTACCTGAGCAGTGTGATCACTCCAGATCTCCATACTAACTATAACCTCTACTACACTGGTAACAACTCACTGACTATTCCACACTACCTGAGCAGTGTGATCACTCCAGATCTCCATACTAACTATAACCTCCGCTCCACTAACAACTCACTGACTATTCCACACTACCTGAGCAGTATGATCACTCCAGATCTCCATACTAACTATAACCTCCACTTGTAACAACTCACTGACTATTCCACACTACCTGAGAAGTATGATCACTCCAGATCTACATACTAACTATAACCTCCTCTACTAACAACTCACTGACTATTCCACACTACCTGAGCAGTGTGATCACTCCAGATCTCCATACTAACTATAACCTCTACTACACTGGTAACAACTCACTGACTATTCCACACTACCTGAGCAGTATGATCACTCCATATCTCCATACTAACTATAACCTCCACATCACTACTAACAACTCACTGACTATTCCACACTACCTGAGCAGTATGATCACTCCAGATCTACATATTAACTATAACCTCCACTACTAACAACTCTCTGACTATTCCACACTACCTGAGCAGTATGATCACCCCAGGTCTCCATACTAACTATAACCTCCACTACTAACAACTCTCTGACTATTCCACACTACCTGAGCAGTATGATCACCCCAGGTCTCCATACTAACTATAACCTCCACTACTAACAACTCTCTGACTATTCCACACTACCTGAGCAGTATAATCACCCCAGGTCTCCATACTAACTATAACCTCCACTGCTAACAACTCACTGACTATTCCACACTACCTGAACAGTATGATCACCCCAGGTCTCCATACTAACTATAACCTCCACTACTAACAACTCTCTGACTATTCCACACTACCTGAGCAGTATAATCACCCCAGGTCTCCATACTAACTATAACCTCCACTACTAACAACTCACTGACTATTCCACACTACCTGAGCAGTATGATCACTCCAGATCTCCATACTAACTATAACCTCCACTGCTAACAACTCACTGACTATTCCACACTACCTGAGCAGTATGATCACTCCAGATCTCCATACTAACTATAACCTCCACTACTAACAACTCACTGACTATTCCACACTACCTGAGCAGTATAATCACTCCAGATCTCTATACTAACTATAACCTCCACTACTAACAACTCACTGACTATTCCACATTACCTGAGCAGTATGATCACTCCAGATCTCCATACTAATTATAACCTCCTCTCCACTACTAACAACTCACTCTCTATTCCACACTACCTGAGCAGTATAATCACTCCAGATCTCCATACTAACTATAACCTCCACTACTAACAACTCACTGACTATTCCACATTACCTGAGTAGTATGATCACTCCAGATCTCCATACTAATTATAACCTCCTCTCCACTACTAACAACTCACTCTCTATTCCACACTACCTGAACAGTATGATCACTCCAGATCTCCATACTAATTATAACCTCCACTACTAACAACTCACTGACTATTCCACACTACCTGAGCAGTATGATCACTCCAGATCTCCATACTAACTATAACCTCCACTACTAACAACTCACTGACTATTCCACATAACCTGAGCAGTATGATCACTCCAGATCTCTATACTAACTATAACCTCCACTGCTAACAACTCACTGACTATTCCACATAACCTGAGCAGTATGATCACTCCAGATCTCCATACTAACTATAACCTCCGCTACTAACAACTCACTGACTATTCCACACTACCTGAGCAGTATGATCACTCCAGATCTCCATACTAAATATAACCTCCGCTACTAACAACTCACTGACTAATTCACACTACCTGAGCAGTGTGATCACTACAGATCTCTATACTAACTATAACCTCCACTGCTAACAACTCACTGACTATTCCACATCACCTGAGCAGTATGATAACTCCAGATCTCCATACTAACTATAACCTCCACTACTAACAACTCACTGACAATTCCACACTACCTGAGCAGTATGATCACTCCAGATCTCCATACTAACTATAACCTCCACTGCTAACAACTCACTGACTATTCCACATCACCTGAGCAGTATGATCACTCCAGATATCCATACTAACTATAACCTCCACTGCTAACAACTCACTGACTATTCCACACTACCTGAGCAGTATGATCACTACAGATCTCCATACTAACTATAACCTCCACTGCTAACATCTCACTGACTATTCCACACTACCTGAGCAGTATGATGACTACAGATCTCTATACTAACTATAACCTCCACTGCTAACAACTCACTGACTATTCCACACTACCTGAGCAGTACGATCACTCCAGATCTCCATACTAACTATAACCTCCACTACTAACAACTCACTGACTATTCCACACTACCTGAGCAGTATGATCACTCCAGATCTCCATACTAACTATAACCTCCACTACTAACAACTCACTGACTATTCCACACTACCTGAGCAGTATAATCACTCCAGATCTCTATACTAACTATAACCTCCACTACTAACAACTCACTGACTATTCCACATTACCTGAGCAGTATGATCACTCCAGATCTCCATACTAATTATAACCTCCTCTCCACTACTAACAACTCACTCTCTATTCCACACTACCTGAGCAGTATAATCACTCCAGATCTCCATACTAACTATAACCTCCACTACTAACAACTCACTGACTATTCCACACTACCTGAACAGTATGATCACTCCAGATCTCCATACTAATTATAACCTCCACTACTAACAACTCACTGACTATTCCACACTACCTGAGCAGTATGATCACTCCAGATCTCCATACTAACTATAACCTCCACTACTAACAACTCACTGACTATTCCACATAACCTGAGCAGTATGATCACTCCAGATCTCTATACTAACTATAACCTCCACTGCTAACAACTCACTGACTATTCCACATCACCTGAGCAGTATGATCACTCCAGATATCCATACTAACTATAACCTCCGCTACTAACAACTCACTGACTATTCCACACTACCTGAGCAGTATGATCACTCCAGATCTCCATACTAAATATAACCTCCGCTACTAACAACTCACTGACTAATTCACACTACCTGAGCAGTGTGATCACTACAGATCTCTATACTAACTATAACCTCCACTGCTAACAACTCACTGACTATTCCACATCACCTGAGCAGTATGATAACTCCAGATCTCCATACTAACTATAACCTCCACTACTAACAACTCACTGACAATTCCACACTACCTGAGCAGTATGATCACTCCAGATCTCCATACTAACTATAACCTCCACTGCTAACAACTCACTGACTATTCCACATCACCTGAGCAGTATGATCACTCCAGATATCCATACTAACTATAACCTCCACTGCTAACAACTCACTGACTATTCCACACTACCTGAGCAGTATGATCACTCCAGATCTCCATACTAACTATAACCTCCACTACTAACAACTCACTGACTATTCCACACTACCTGAGCAGTATGATCACTCCAGATCTCCATACTAACTATAACCTCCACTACTAACAACTCACTGACTATTCCACACTACCTGAGCAGTACGATCACTCCAGATCTCCATACTAACTATAACCTCCACTACTAACAACTCACTGACTATTCCACACTACCTGAGCAGTATGATCACTCCAGATCTCCATACTAACTATAACCTCCACTACTAACAACTCACCGACTATTCCACACTACCTGAGCAGTATGATCACTCCAGATCTCCATATTAACTATAACCTCCACTTCTAACAACTCACTGACTATTCCACACTACCTGAGCAGTATGATCACTCCAGATCTCCATACTAACTATAACCTCCACTACTAACAACTCACTGACTATTCCACACTACCTGAGCAGTTTGCTCACTCCTGCTCTCCATAATAAGTATAACCTTTGCTCCACTGCTAACAACTCACTACGTATACCACAATACAAGAAAGAAGCAGGAAGATCTGCCTTCTCCTTCAGAGATCCAAAGGCCTGGAACAATCTGCCGGAAATAATCACATCTGCTCCCAGTCTAAAATCCTTAAAAGTAAAAGCTTCTATCTAAAACAGTGTGTAACTGTATATAATTTCAATATTTTATAAGTATATATATATTAACTAGCAACGTGGGACGGCGTTGCCCGTCATGTTATGACCGTTGGGCGCACGTGTGTGAAATGCAGACACACTGATAAACACAGACATATGCAACACACAGGCAGACACATACCATACATCCCAAGTGTCCCTCTTTAGGAGGGACAGTCCCTCTTTGAGGGCCAAATCCCTCTGTCCCTCTTTCCCACCCGGTTGTTCCTCTTTTTAGGAGGTCAGACTGTGTGCAGGGCCGGCTCCACCTATAGGCGAGGTAGGCGCCAGCCTAGGGCGCACACGTACTGGGGGCGCGGGCATGCAGTGGAGAAGAGCTGCGCCCGCACACACCACGCCGGGAACCACAACACAATCAGGTCTGTGTTGCTACAGTGCTCCCTTATTGGGCCGGATCTTTAGTAATGCAGAGCGCGCTGGGATTCATGATCTCCCGCTGTGCTCTGCATTACTGAAGAAAAGACTGCGCGGGAGCTACAGGTATGTGATGGGGGGCAAGTTGGAGCTGAGGGGGCATAGTGGAGCTGAGGGGGCAAGTTGGAGCGGATGTGGGGCAAAGTGTAGATGATGGGGGCAAGTTGGAGCTGGTGGGGGCAAGTTGGAGCAGATGAGGGTCAAAGTGGAGCTGAGGGGGGGCAAGTTGGAGCTGAGGGGGGGCAAAGTGGAGATGGTGGGGCAAGTTGGAGCGGATGGGGGGGCAAGTTGGAGCTGGTGGGGGCAAGTTGGAGCGGATGGGGGCAAAGTGGAGCGGATGAGGGTCAAAGTGGAGCTGAGGGGGGGGCAAAGTGGAGCGGATGGGGGGCAAGTTGGAGCGGATGGGGGGCAAAGTGGAGCAGATGGGGGCAAGTTGGAGCGGATGGGGGCATAGTGGAGCTGGTGGGGGCAAGTTGGAGCTGGTGGGGGCAATTTGGAGCGGATGGGGGGCAAGTTGGAGCGGATGGGGGCAAAGTGGAGCTGATGGGGGTAAGTTGGAGAGGATGGGGGTCAAAGTGAAGCTGATGGGGGCAAAGTGGAGCTGAGGGGCCAAAGTGGAGCTGGTGGGGGCATGTTAGAGCAGATGGGGGGCAAAGTGGAGCTGGTGGGGGCACATTGGAGCGGATGGGGGGCAAAGTGGAGCTGATGGGGACAAGTTGGAGTGGATGGGGGGCAAAGTGGAGCTGATGGTGGCAAGTTGGAGCTGATGGTGGCAAAGTGGAGCTGGTGGGCCAAAGTGAAGCTGATAAGGGGCAAGTTGGAGCTGGTAGGGGGCATCTCTTACAGGCATCTCCAGACCAGGGGCAGACTGGCCCAGGGGGCAGAGAGAGGACAATCATGAAAAGAGGTTGGGTATAAGTAGGCAGGGTATAAAGGGGTGGGACACAAGGGGCGGAGCGAAATAGGCGGCAAAATTAGGTTTTGCCTAGGGTGGCAAAAATCCTTGCACCAGCCCTGACTGTGTGGTGTGTTTTACTTTGCTCTCCAGCAATAAAGCAATAAACTTCAGTATATGTGTTTATACATTAGTCTGTGCAAAGAAAATACTTTGGTCTTGCACTAAATCATTTATTCAGGTACATAAATCGCCAGTAATAGGTCATGAAATAACCTAAAAATTCTTACTATTGCCCCGCCCACCAGCCACGCCCCCAACAATATCACCTAAAACTACAGTGTCCCTCTTTGGCCATGTGAAATGTTGGGAGGTATGCACACACACAGTGAGCGGCAGAGACATGCAAAAGACACGCACACACACACAGACACACTGGAGATGGACACGTATGTAACAGATGTACACACACAGACACACTGGAGATGCACACATGGACACATATATGTAACAGAGATGGACACAAACACACATGCAACATATATGAGCAGAAACACATGCACTCATGAGTTGTGCACCCCTCTGGCAGTCAAATGGTTAATGTATACAGAGGCATGTCAGAGTTAAATAGCAGTGGGAAGTGTGTTCATACCTGGGAACTTTGATTTGTGTAGTCCCTAGAGGGGACTGATGTGGTGCTGATGTGGAGAGACAAATGGGGCAATCTGGGTTAAAAGTGGGCGGGGCTTAATCGCGAGTAGGGGGCGGGGCTTAAGAGAAATGTGGAAAAGTGTTAGTAATAGGCTGGGGAAGGAGAAGAAGTGGGAGGGAAATGCAAGTTTACAGTGTGAGGGGTTTGAACACACTCCCTGAGGGGTAAAACTTGATACACAACCCTGTGGCAGTCAGTGAGTTAAGTGTGAATCTGATGGCTGTCTGTCCTGTGTCTTGCATGGCAAATGATGACAGTGAAGAAATAATTGAGCAATGAGGGCCTACCTTAACCCTTTGAGTGCCATTTTGTTCTTCTGGTGCTGCACTACAGGTCCTGCTGAGCCCACTGGGAGTCAGGGTCAGCCATATTTATTTCTGGCTTTGTGTGTGTATGTGGTGCTGTGTGTGTGAGTGGGGGCATGTGTGTTTGGTGCTGTGTGAGTGGTGCATTGTGTGTGGTGGTCTGTGTGTGTGAGTGGGGAATGTGTGTGTGTTTGTGTGGTGCTGTGTGAGTGAGGCATGTGTGTGAGTTTGGTGCTGTATGAGTGAGGCATGTGTGTGTTTGTCTGTGGTGTAGGAGCAAGTGGCGGCCAAGTTGTTTTTTTCTGACTTTGATAGTGGTGGGCGGGCTGCATAGTGGGGGCGGGCCAACTCCCTGCATGATAGAATCACCCAATAGGAATAGTAACTCCTGCTTTATGCCTCCCCTGGGTGTGTTTTGGCAGGCACAAAGTCTTCTTTTATATATATAGATAAGTGTGTATATATATATATATTATATATATATATATATATATATATATATATATATATATATATATATATATATATATATAATGTTTCACAATTTGTGTAAATATGTAACCCTTTACTGAAAACTATCCAGGACATACCTGAAAACGAGATAAATCTCAATGTATTCTTCCTGGTAAAACATTTTCTAAATAAATAAAAAATAAATAAAAAATAAAACTATAATATAGTCCTGTGTATATGGTTCCCTCTAGAACACACACAGATTACAGTTATAATAACAATATATATAGTATCTCTGTGTGTACTAGTCATTTCTAGAACACAAACAAATCACAGATATATAATAACACTATAATATCTCTGTGCATTGGAGTCTTGTCTATAACATACAGTCAAGAACAAGGAGCTCCTAAGCAATTCTACAAGATAAGATTAAATATGTAATTGCTCCTCTTAAAACATATACAGTTGAATAGAATAGTGAGGATAAGGCTATGGTTGACACCTTAAATACATTCTATTCTTCTTGATATACAAAGGAAGCAACAATGACGGCTATGTGCAAACAGACAAAACTACAGAATTTCCTCCAACATCTACATGGCTTACTGAGGAGAAAGTTCAAAAGAGACTGGAAATGTTATGGTGAATAAAGCACCTGGACCTGACGGTATACACCCAAGGGTACTTAAGGAACTTAGTTCAGTAATAGCGAGACCATTATTCTTAATATTTATTGATTCACTTTCATTAGTGTGCTGTGATTTGAGGAAAGGATATGCAGTGTCATTAAATGGGCAAGATCTAAACCATGAAACTATAGACCTGTGAACTTGACTTTCATAGTGGACAAGATATTAGAAGTAACGATCAGTATTCAGGATTATGTGACAACGCTCCACAATATTATAAGTTGGACCCAGCATGATTTTATGAAAATTGATCATATGAAGCAAATACATTTAATTTCTATAAAATGGTAAAGGCTTGCTTGGATAAGGGGACTGCTGTTCATATAGATTAATTGGATTTGGCAAAGCCTTTGATACAATGCCTCACAACAGGTTACTGTACAAATTAAAAGGCTTCGGTTTGGGTGGTGTTATCTGTAAATGGATAGAAAACTGGTTAAATGATAGATGGCAGAGAGTTGTTGTAAATGGAACCTTTTCAAATTGGTCTAATGTTATAAGTGGGGTGCCGCAGGGTTCAGTCCTGGGCGCAATGCTTTTTAATTTGTTTATTAATGATCTAGAAGTGGGAATTAAAAGTAGTTTATCAGTCTTTGCTGTTGACACTAAGCTGTGTAAGGAAATACATACAGAGCTGGATGATTTTTCCCTACAGAAGGATTTAGATAAACGGAGTGAATGGGCAGAAAAGTTGCAGATGAAGATCAATACAGATAAATTTAAGATTATGCATTTGCGTTGCAGAAACTACACATTCTACATATACAGTAAATGGGAAACTACTTATTAGGGAAATATTTAAGATTATTGAGAGATAATAGAATTCACAGCAGTGTTACTCTGAAGGTAAAAGATGCACCAGGATCAGATCATGTATAAAAATAGAGTTATAGATGCACAGGATACTATCATGTATAAAAATGGAGTTATAGATGCACAGGATACTATCATGTATAAACATAGAGTTATTATTTTTTTTTTTTTTTTTTCTCTTTATTTAGCCATTACATCAAAATTTCCAACCATCGGAAAGGAAATAATTAGCATTAAATGTATACCATAAATAGTCTTTCCTTTACAATCATATCAATCAAGAATTAAGAAAAGAAAAAAAAGAACCGATCAAAATACCAATCATTCTCACAAACAATACACAATCTTATACTCTTATTTTTTTTTTTTTTTTTTTTTTTTTGCAGTGACACCTATCTTCCATAAGTTTAGGCAGATCAGTATAATCATTTTATCTCTCTCCCTGAGGATCTCATACTTCAGCTCCCAAAACTCCATTTTTCTCGATGAGCTAACTCTACCCACGGGGTCCATATCTCCCTGTAGGTTAGCAATTTCTTATTCTTATTGTAAATATATTTTTCCATAGCACACTGATATTGAATCTGATTGATAATACTATTCCATGAGGGCAATTCCTCCCGTTTCCATTTCCTAGCCAGACATATTTTTATAGCCAAGAAAATATTTATAAGCAAGTATTTCCGAAGATTACCTTGAATGGGGATATCAATATGAAGTATAAAACTTTGAATCGTCAACTGAATCTTAGATTTAAATAACTCATTAATCAACCCCTCAATATTCCTTTTCATAACATCCAATTTCTCACACTCCCACCAGATATGAGACTTTGAACCAACTCCCTCAAAACACCTCCAACATCTATCTGGTGTGAGTGGAGAAATTCTATGCAACACTTTTGGTGTTCTATACCATCTATGTAATATTTTAAATTGAAGTTCACACAGATTAATACAATGAACCGCTTTCCTTGTTATATTCCAGGATGAGAACCATTTTTCTATTGGGAAACTCAATTGTAATTCAATTTCCCATCTCATTTCTGACCTAGTTTTATAAATTTTATTGGATTTCTGCCTTAAAGATAAAATTCTAGATACTAATTTAACCTTATAGTTATCATTCAAAAATTGATCCAAAATTGTATTATCTTTTCCTAACCATTTCTTCAAATACCACCTCACTCTAATATAATTGAACCTTTCTTTATCGGGTAAAGAAAATCTAATCTGTAGATTTTCAAAGCTTAAAATTTCCCCATCCAAATATATATCCTCTATTATAACAATCCCCCCTATAATCCATAATCTTAAATCTAAACTCTCTATCAATAATTGTAAGAGTACAATTGGAGCCTTATATGTTAACACTAGCAACGTGGGACGGCGTTGCCCGTCATGTTATGACCGTTGGGCGCACGTGTGTGAAATGCAGACACACTGATAAACACAGACATATGCAACACACAGGCAGACACATACCATACATCCCAAGTGTCCCTCTTTAGGAGGGACAGTCCCTCTTTGAGGGCCAAATCCCTCTGTCCCTCTTTCCCACCCGGTTGTTCCTCTTTTTAGGAGGTCAGACTGTGTGCAGGGCCGGCTCCACCTATAGGCGAGGTAGGCGCCAGCCTAGGGCGCACACGTACTGGGGGCGCGGGCATGCAGTGGAGAAGAGCTGCGCCCGCACACACCACGCCGGGAACCACAACACAATCAGGTCTGTGTTGCTACAGTGCTCCCTTATTGGGCCGGATCTTTAGTAATGCAGAGCGCGCTGGGATTCATGATCTCCCGCTGTGCTCTGCATTACTGAAGAAAAGACTGCGCGGGAGCTACAGGTATGTGATGGGGGGCAAGTTGGAGCTGAGGGGGCATAGTGGAGCTGAGGGGGCAAGTTGGAGCGGATGTGGGGCAAAGTGTAGATGATGGGGGCAAGTTGGAGCTGGTGGGGGCAAGTTGGAGCAGATGAGGGTCAAAGTGGAGCTGAGGGGGGGCAAGTTGGAGCTGAGGGGGGGCAAAGTGGAGATGGTGGGGCAAGTTGGAGCGGATGGGGGGGCAAGTTGGAGCTGGTGGGGGCAAGTTGGAGCTGATGGGGGCAAAGTGGAGCGGATGAGGGTCAAAGTGGAGCTGAGGGGGGGCAAAGTGGAGCGGATGGGGGGCAAGTTGGAGCGGATGGGGGGCAAAGTGGAGCAGATGGGGGCAAGTTGGAGCGGATGGGGGCATAGTGGAGCTGGTGGGGGCAAGTTGGAGCTGGTGGGGGCAATTTGGAGCGGATGGGGGGCAAGTTGGAGCGGATGGGGGCAAAGTGGAGCTGATGGGGGTAAGTTGGAGAGGATGGGGGTCAAAGTGAAGCTGATGGGGGCAAAGTGGAGCTGAGGGGCCAAAGTGGAGCTGAGGGGCCAAAGTGGAGCTGGTGGGGGCATGTTAGAGCAGATGGGGGGCAAAGTGGAGCTGGTGGGGGCACATTGGAGCGGATGGGGGGCAAAGTGGAGCTGATGGGGACAAGTTGGAGTGGATGGGGGGCAAAGTGGAGCTGATGGTGGCAAGTTGGAGCTGATGGTGGCAAAGTGGAGCTGGTGGGCCAAAGTGAAGCTGATAAGGGGCAAGTTGGAGCTGGTAGGGGGCATCTCTTACAGGCATCTCCAGACCAGGGGCAGACTGGCCCAGGGGGCAGAGAGAGGACAATCATGAAAAGAGGTTGGGTATAAGTAGGCAGGGTATAAAGGGGTGGGACACAAGGGGCGGAGCGAAATAGGCGGCAAAATTAGGTTTTGCCTAGGGTGGCAAAAATCCTTGCACCAGCCCTGACTGTGTGGTGTGTTTTACTTTGCTCTCCAGCAATAAAGCAATAAACTTCAGTATATGTGTTTATACATTAGTCTGTGCAAAGAAAATACTTTGGTCTTGCACTAAATCATTTATTCAGGTACATAAATCGCCAGTAATAGGTCATGAAATAACCTAAAAATTCTTACTATTGCCCCGCCCACCAGCCACGCCCCCAACAATATCACCTAAAACTACAGTGTCCCTCTTTGGCCATGTGAAATGTTGGGAGGTATGCACACACACAGTGAGCGGCAGAGACATGCAAAAGACACGCACACACACACAGACACACTGGAGATGGACACGTATGTAACAGATGTACACACACAGACACACTGGAGATGCACACATGGACACATATATGTAACAGAGATGGACACAAACACACATGCAACATATATGAGCAGAAACACATGCACTCATGAGTTGTGCACCCCTCTGGCAGTCAAAGGGTTAAGATATACAGAGGCATGTCAGAGTTAAATAGCAGTGGGAAGTGTGTTCATACCTGGGAACTTTGATTTGTGTAGTCCCTAGAGGGGACTGATGTGGTGCTGATGTGGAGAGAGCAATGGGGCAATCTGGGTTAAAAGTGGGCGGGGCTTAATCGCGAGTAGGGGGCGGGGCTTAAGAGAAATGTGGAAAAGTGTTAGTTATAGGCTGGGGAAGGAGGAGAAGTGGGAGGGAAATGCAAGTTTACAGTGTGAGGGGTTTGAACACACTCCCTGAGGGGTAAAACTTGATACACAACCCTGTGGCAGTCAGTGAGTTAAGTGTGAATCTGATGGCTGTCTGTCCTGTGTCTTGCATGGCAAATGATGACAGTGAAGAAATAATTGAGCAATGAGGGCCTACCTTAACCCTTTGAGTGCCATTTTGTTCTTCTGGTGCTGCACTACAGGTCCTGCTGAGCCCACTGGGAGTCAGGGTCAGCCATATTTATTTCTGGCTTTGTGTGTGTATGTGGTGCTGTGTGTGTGAGTGGGGGCATGTGTGTTTGGTGCTGTGTGAGTGGTGCATTGTGTGTGGTGGTCTGTGTGTGTGAGTGGGGAATGTGTGTGTGTGTTTGTGTGGTGCTGTGTGAGTGAGGCATGTGTGTGAGTTTGGTGCTGTATGAGTGAGGCATGTGTGTGTTTGTCTGTGGTGTAGGAGCAAGTGGCGGCCATATTGTTTTTTTCTGACTTTGATAGTGGTGGGCGGGCTGCATAGTGGGGGCGGGCCAACTCCCTGCATGATAGAATCACCCAATAGGAATAGTAACTCCTGCTTTATGCCTCCCCTGGGTGTGTTTTGGCAGGCACAAAGTCTTCTTTTATATATATAGATAAGATCAGTCTTAAATCCTCCTCTAAATTTAACCATATTAACCAAAATATTTTTCATAATGGGGTTTGCTATATTCAATTTCTTGATGTTCTCCCAATCTAACCAATAGCAATTAAATAGATCCATATCTTGGCTTTGCATTTTCTCGTATTTATACCAGGCTAGACCAGAATTCCTCTTCCTATCCCATGCTAAAAAATGTGAGAACATAACTGCTTCAAAAATGGCTCTCAAATCTGGGAAACCAACCCCATCCTGACACAACCCATGCTTCAAAGTTGAATTCAAAATTCTAGGTTTTTTATAGCCCCACACAAACTCCAAAAAACACTTCTCAAATTTATTCAAAATATGAATAGAGACATGTAGTGGGATAGTACGAAAATAATATGTCAGCTTAGGAAGAATATAAGCTTTAATAATATTTAATCTACCCATCCATGAAAACTCTAGTCTTTTCCACTGATGTAAATGTTCTCTCAGCTCAGATAATAGAGGAATATAATTAATCTCAACCCATCTGTCTATTGCAAAGCAAATCTGAATCCCTAAATATTCTAGTGTATGCTTCCCATTCATACTACCAAACTCACTTGTCAACAATCTTAATTGGTCCTGGGTCAAGTTAGCATGAATATATTGAGTCTTAAGAAGATTGAGTTTATAATTAGAATATTTTCCGTAATCCTCCATGATGCCCAACAATTTAGGAACCGATTTCTCCAAATTTGTAATTGTCAAGAGAACATCATCTGCAAAGAGTGTTATCTTGTTTGAGTCGCCTCTAAATGAGACTCCCTCAATATCCCCCGAATTCCTAATTGAAGCCGCTAAAGGCTCCATAGTTAATACATACAACAAAGGAGCCAACGGACAGCCTTGCCGAGTTCCATTTCCTATATTAAAATATGCTGAATCTAGGAAGGGGCCTGCTATTTTAGCCTGTGGCTTATTATATAGTGTCATAATATTATCCAAAATAGGACCAGAGAAGCCGAATGATCTCAGGGTTTGGCTCAAAAAGGCCCAACTAACCCGGTCAAACGCCTTCTCCGCGTCCAACGCTATGAAAGCCACCTTTTGTTTACTTGATTGTATTTCATATATCAAATTCAAAATTTTCCGAACATTGTCATCTGTCCCCCTTCCCGCTATAAACCCTGTCTGGTCCGGATGGATTAAATCTACGATGACTTCCCCGATTCTATTGGCTAAAATCTTCGAAAATATCTTTACATCTACGTCTATAAGAGATATTGGGCGATAATTTTTAATATCACTCCCATCCTTCCCTGGTTTGAGAATAGGGATTATAGCTGCCCTCAACATCTCATCAGGAAAATTCCTTCCTTCCGAAACCCCCAAAAAAACCCTCAACAGAATCGGGGAAACATTGGTAAAAACAAGCCGAAAATCCATCCGGGCCAGGAGCCTTGTCTTTTTTAAGATCTCGAATCACATTTTTAATCTCTAGTAACTGTACTGGTTCATTCAATCGAGATAATTGCTCTTCCGAAAGTCTAGGCAAATTTAACCCTTGAAGGAAAAACTTCATCTGGTCTTCATTCCTAATTGGTCCTGCTAGATTATATAAAGTTTGATAGTAATCCCTAAAGGCGTCTCCAATATTTTGTGGGGAAAGATTTACCCTGCCTTTCCATACTATTTTTTTTTATCCTTGACTTAACAAACCTGCCCTTCAATTTATTAGTCATTCCTCTCCCCACCCTATTATTACTATAATACCAGTTCTGCCTTAATGTCTCCAGCATTTCATCAGTCCTCTTCATCAGATTATCCTTGATGCTTCTCTGGGTCTCGTCTATTTCCTGTAGGACCCGTGGGGAGTGATCATTCTTATTAATTTTTTCCAAATTAGCTAACTTAATGTACAAGTCAGATATATCTAATCCTCTCTTCTTCTTCTCTTGAGCACCTAGCTTAATCAAATACCCTCGTAGAGTACATTTCATTGCGCACCATAACGTAGCATCGTTTACAGTACCGTTGTCATTATCACTTAAATAATTTTGCGCCTGTTCTATCAATGCCTCTCTATTTTTTGTGGGATACAGTAAAGAATTATTTAATCGCCAGTTTTTCCTAACCCCACTACTCCCCTTATTACCAATTACAACAAAAACTGGCGCATGATCTGACCATGAAATAACTCCTATGTATGTCTTCTCAACCCGTTTTAAAGCTTTATTATCCATCAAGAACATATCAATCCGTGAATAGGACTGATGAACCGGAGAGTAATATGTATAATCTCTATTTGTTGGATTATATACCCTCCACGTATCAAATATATCATTCTGATCTAAGAATGTTGAAAAATTTTTTGCAACAATTCTTGATCGCGAATCCACATTTGTACGGGAGTTCAATTTTTTATCAAAATCTACATCATGAATACAATTCAAATCTCCTCCAATAATAAGGGTACCTTTTTGTACTTTCAAAGCTCTTTCATATATTTTTTTAATAAATTGTACTGGAGAAGTATTCGGAGCGTATATATTAACCAACGTATACAACGAGTCATCTAATTTACCAATCAGAATCACATACCTGCCTTGACTATCAGACTCATAATATATGGCTTTGAATTTTACTTTATCCCTTATCATAATTGCTACTCCTCTTTTTTTATATCCCTGGTAACTAGAATCAAATATTACTGGATATTTCCTATATCTCCAATATTGAGATGCTATTCCCTTCCAGTGTGTCTCTTGGACAAAACATACATCGATGTTCTCCTGAATCAACATATGATATAAGAAAGAACGTTTATATGGAGTATTCAAGCCCCGGGAGTTTATTGTTACCATTTTAAGTGCCATCCTTAGATTTCACCTTCTTCCTGCCTCCCCTGTCTGCCCTAACTAAATGAGAATCCTCACTGCATATCCATTCATACACATACATACATACATCTGCTTTCATATCATCCCATGGAACCTGGCCATGGAATATTTGCCCCATCCCTTTGAAGAGGCTCATACTCATGGGAGTGCAGCTCCGAATAGGGTGACTCCAATTTTTTTTTTTTTTTTTTTTTTTAAATATAATGACTATTCCCCTTACAAATCAAAATCTCCCTTATATATTACAAACTTTTCATCCCTATCTTAAAAGAGAGGAAACTTAACCAATATACCTTCTCCAATACCATCATAAAGAATTAATATACACAACAGATATCAACTGGAGACCATGGGGTCCCTTCAAGCCCAAAGGCTCCCCTAGGGGTAGAAGAGGGGAGGAAAAAAAAAAAAAAAAAAATATATATAATAATAATTTAGTGAATATACTTAAGTGAACAATGTGAAATACAAAAAAAAAATAAAAAAAAAATCATTAATCAATATAATACACACTTTAAATCACTATAGTGCATCTTCATCAAACCTAGATGGATGAGATCATCATAATTAACCCTCTATATTTAAATTCCCCTGTATAAATTTAACCCCAGTGAAATCTTGCTACCCTTTCCAACCCCAATTACTTTCAAATGTGCTCCTCTTAGGCTTCAATAGTAAGCCAAATCTAACCCTACACCCTCTAAACTTCGTAATACCCCTATCCCTAATTATGAACACCAAGTGCACCCCATCCCTTCCAAAAAAAAAAAAAAAAAAAAAAAAAACCCTTTATGCTCATCCCCCTGCGCGAGCGCCCCCCCGCACACCATAGGCGTGCCCAAGGGCGATCGCGCACCCGGATGCACACTCCTCCTCTCCCTCCCCAAAAGGTCCCCCTTTCCCCAATTCCTTATACATCATTTAAACCTTAGACAAAGTCTGTATAAAGACTTCTAACTCTTCCGGGGTACCAAAAGTCATAAAATTGCCATTAAATGACAAAACCACTCTGTTTGAATGTCCCCATCTATACTTGATATCTTCTTCCTGTAGGCGTCGGGTCCCATTTCTAAATGCTCTTCTCCTTGTCCTGGTTGCAGTTGATAAGTCCAAAAGTATCTTTAAATGGCTATAATTCGAGTCTTTCTCAGAGTTCTTTCTGAATTCTCTCACTAAAGTCTTTTACAAGAAAGCTATTAAATCGCACAATCACATCTCTAGGGGTATCTCGAAACCTCAAGAAAGCTATTAAATCGCACAATCACATCTCTAGGGGTATCTCGAAACCTCAAGAAAGCTATTAAATCGCACAATCACATCTCTAGGGGTATCTCGAAACCTCGAATCTTTAGCGTTGGGGATTCTATGGAATCTTTCAAATGGCGTGGTGCCTAGTTGGCTTTCCTGAATATAGACTAAAACAAAGTCCATCAAGAATGTTTCCAATTTATCCCCCGTTATATCCTCACTGATTCCTCTCAACCTTATATTATTTCTCCGGGTATAATCTTCCATATAAGCTACTTTCATCTCAGTAGCCAAGACTGATGTTCTTAAATCAGAATTCTCTTTCTTCACCAATTGAAGCTCCTTTTGTAAGCCTGAAATGAGCACAGCCTGCTGAGAAAGATTTTCAGAAACTACTGCAATATCCTGCTTTAACGACATGGTATTGGTCTTCACGTCTAAAGTTAATTTCTCATATAATTGGGTCATAGTTGTTATCTGATCCATACCATTAGACTCTGCGTGTACCGCATCCAAGCCTCCCCCATTATCTGTGACATTCAAAATACTATCTTGTTCTCTTCCAACATTCTTCTGAGTATTGACAGAGGCTTTGGGGGAATAATATGTACTCAAAAGCTTGGGCTTGTCTGGTGCATTATTTTTTATCCTTCTTAGGGCCCATTCTTCACCCAAAAGGCTATAAATTAGCGATCCAGCTTCCCAATTTTAACCAGACCATACGGGTAGCTCCCCCAGGCTTAATCTCTTCACATGATATTGGGCCTCAAAGGGTTTCCGCCAAAAGCAAGATACACTAAATACGCCACACTCCTAATCGTCTAGCCAAACAAGATACATATCAGCGTATAGTAGGTTGCTCGGCGTGCTTTCCCAAGTGAGACCCTCTACCTTTTAGTCCTTCGAGGTTCAAGATGCAGGCTAATATATAACGTACCTGTTCCCCTCTCTACAGGTCCTCTTGTTGCTGGAGTCCTCCTCCAATTTCCGTGCATCCGCCGCTATTACACCTCGCTCCGGCAATCCAGCTTCCCAGCCGTGTCACGACTATGAATTGTCCGCCCACCAGCAGGAGCTCCTATCCACCTCCATCGGGGAGACTCTCGCCAGCCGCAATCAAACTGGCCCAGCCAAATCGGGCATTTTGGCCCGAACTCCCAAGCCCATACGCAGAGCACGATCCGATCCAACGGACAGGATACCTCCTCGTCGCCCTTCGGAGCTGCACCACCCACAGACGCAGCACGTACTACGTCATCACACGCTCACACCGACAAATAATTAAACATAGAGTTATTGATGCACAGGATACTATCATGTATAAAAATAGAGTTATAGATGCACAGGATGGGAATATACTTCTCCCTGTTTATAACTCTTTGGAAAGTGGCACAAAGTGGTATAAAGTTGTGTGTGTCCGTTCTTAAACACATTATTGAACTGGAGACAGTACAGAGATGAGCAGTAAAACCAATAAGGGGACTGGAAGATTTTAGTTATTAGGAGAGATTAGCGAGACTGAGTTTGTTTCCATTAGAGAAGGGAGTAAAAAGGTGTAAGGGGGATATGATTCCTAGTTATAAATATGTCTGACAGCAATGGAAAGAACTCTACTGGGAACGCTCTCTTCAAAGAGCTGAGCAAAAAAAGGATTATTCAATAAGACAAAAAGCACTTTTAACTGAAAAAACATTTTTACAGTAAGGATATGGGATTCTGTGTGACAGAAGACTGTGTGCAGGTAATGTAGATGTTTAAAAACATAATGGATACCTTTCTAGCTCAGAGCAATATTGAGAATTATGGCGTTTGTTTTAATGCAGATAGGACGTCCGTTCAGGGAAATAACTGACTGGATATTGGTGTCAGGAAGGATTTTTTTACCCATTTGGTACTTAATTGGAAATTTTTTTAATTTTTTTGCCTTTCTTTGGATCAACAGTGAAATGTCAGTCTGAACTTGTTGGACGAGTCTTTGGCCTCATGAATTATATCACCATGTTACTGTGTAAGCAATATCAATGCTTGGACTGAAGACAGAACTATAGACACTGTTCTTTGGGATCAGATACACACCAGAATTGTGCAACAGTTTATTCTGAAGAGATGGGACAAAAACATTAAGGCTCTTGACTTTGAAGTCCACACATCCCTACAAGTCAAGCTTTCTGTAGAATTTCTCTACTCTGTTCTCCTTGGGATTTGAATCTAATTCTTACAGGTCTAACAAATGAACCATCTGAACCTTTACAAGAGTGCTCTTTAAAACTGTTTTCCCTAAAAAACATATTATTTCCAATTATACCAGAAAGAAGATTAGAGATCCCCAAGCCCTCTCTACCAAAGAATCTTATCTGATCCTAAAAGACAATTCAGTCGCTTAGAAACTTACTCTGGTATTAGGGCCTAAATTCTCCTCCTTGTTCCACAGAGATCAGCAACTTTCTCTACATGATCCTAAAGCCCAAGGAGAAGAAAATGCACTAGATGTGAAGAGGTGCCTCAAGTATTTTCCACAACATAGTAGTCTGTTTGGGAAGTGCACATCTCGGATCAATTTGGGTCATCCAAAGCACTGAAAGCTTGAAACCTACCATAGTCAGATGGTTGAAATCAACCTTTTCAGAACCATTTTCTTCTCAAAGGCACAACCTCCAGGAAATATCAAGGCTCGCACTACCAGAGCCATTCCAGCTTAAAGGCCAGGAAAGGCAGAGGCAGCCATGGGACATGTATTTACAGCCTCCACCTTGAAGATTATCCATACTTCCAGTAGGCCTTACAGAGTGAACCTGCCACCTACTGAGCAATGTGTGTTTGGTAGAAAAGATTCTTCCAGATGACCTTGTCAGGTTGGCCTACAGGTGTAAGTGGGGTGCCACAGAGTTCAGTCCTGGGGCCAGTGCTTCTTCATTTGTTTATTAACAGGCTAGTTTCACTTAATATGGAAGACAAATATTGTAGGATTTATGCTCCTGAGTAAAACAAGGGCACTTACAATGCTGAGTGATGTTTTATTTAAACGTTATTGCAGCTCAATCTTGATTTCATTTGAAATGCAGAATTTTTGCATTTGGCTTCTTACAGAGGCGCTGTTATTATACCATCTGGGGAGGTTCATGGTCAACTGACTATTATTAGCAGTAGTAGTAGGTTTTTTTTTTTTTTTTTTAATATTACGTGTTACTGTCCCCTTTAACTCTTTGGCTACCAGAGGGGTACGCAAAGCATTGCTCTGCAATGCATTACATACCCCTCTGGCACTCAAAGGGTTAAGGATGGAGTGGGAATTGAAAGTAGCATCTCAATCTTTGCTGATGACACTAAGCTTTGTAAGGAAATACATACAGAGCTCGATGTTTTATCTCTGCAGAAAGATTTAGATAAACTGAGTGAATGGGCAGAAAAGTGGCAGATGTCATTTAATGTAGATAAATGTAAGGTTATATATTTGGGTTGTAGAAACAAACATGCTACATCTTCTCGGTATATAGAAACCTGCGTGCCTGGCACACACACAGGGGAGGCTGTAAGGAGGAGATATTCAGATCTCCTCTATACTGTCTGTCCTGGAGATCCAGAGGGGAGTGATTCTAAGCAAGGAGTTGTCCCTCCTCCACTAGCTCTTCTTCCAAAAAAACAAACATGCCCTTTCCACCCCCTGCCACTCCTGTGATAATCTTTACAAGGAATTGAAGGGGTCTTCAATACATACACAGCACATACAGACAATACACACACACCAAACACTCAACACACAAAAATACACACACACACATGCAAAACATCTGCACAACACAGACAGACAATACACACAGCACATACATGCAATCGAAATGCACAACACACATGCCCACAATAGACACACACACAAAACATAAACACATGCATAATACACCACAGCACACACAGAAAACACAATACACATGCACAATATACACTCACATACAATACAAACACACACAAACACCACAACATGCATACCATACATACACATGTCCACAATAAACACAAAAAAAACAAATGAAATAAACACATAGATAAACATATACAACACACAAACAAGCAATACACACAGACACACAATAAGCACACAATTTTTTTAAAAACAAAAAGTTCTGATTGTTTTAAATAGATTGTTATATATTTATAATTTATTTAAATGTAATGTAAATATAAAAACATAACAAAGTATAACATATTAACATCCAAGAACTAATTTAAAACCTCTAAAATTAATAAGCCTGAAGTAGAGTTTTATATTCATTTCCCTCTGCAGATTCTACCCATGGAGACCAAGTTAATAAAAATGTATTACAACAATCATTTTCTACAGAACATAAATACTCATTATAGCATATTTGCCCTATTTTATTTTTAATTCTAGACCATGAAATCTGCATAGACTTCCACTGTGCCGCAATTGACATTCTGACTCCTAAACAAGTCAGAGTTAAAAGTTTATCTTCAAATTTTGACAATTTGATAACCTTTCTTCCCAACAATGCCTCCCAAATTCCAAACTCAAAACGTTTCAAATTTTGGACACTAAGTTATAAACCCTTTTCCAGACTGGACTTTCCTATGTCCCCACCAAATATGTATGAATGAACCTCTCTCTCTGTAATGCCTAAACTATAAATCAGTATGGTCCAAATACATTCTTAAAAGTTTCAAAGGGACTAAATATGTTAAGTGTAACATTGAATATAATTGTTCCAGCAAATAAATATTAATACATTTGGAATTCTTGTTAACCCCTTAGTGACGGCTGCGTGCAGACGCGGCCGTCACTTAACGCCCGTCTAACATTTTTTTTTTTTCAGAAGAATCCGGAGTCCCTGAACGGCGTGCAGCCGCGCGGGGATCCGGATTTCCTGGACGTACATGTACGTGCTCTGTCACTAAGTGACAGCCACAGAGGACGTACATGTATGTCCATTGTCGCTAAGGGGTTAAAATAGCGGTCCCGGGGTGTCTGGTCCTTTAAGGACCAGATAGGCAAGTTTGACGTGCCGTCCCACGTGACTGATTACGTGGGGCGGCACGTCAAACGAAGGACTGAAAGAGATCGCTCCGGTCAATTTCAGTCCCCGGTATTACTCACCATGCTCTTGCAGGAGCGCTGTGAGTAAAAGTACGTGGCGTACAAGGACCGTCACTGGTCCTTAAGTGCCGGACCAGCGTGACGGTCCGTGTACGTCACAGGACACGAAGGGGTTTAAAGAGGAACTATCACCTACATTCAAACTTTTGTAGTGAGTTTCAGTAGTTAACCTTAGATTAGAGCTGGGTGTATTTTAAAAAGAAATTGCTTATGAGTCCAGATATTAGCCCATCAAAATCGGCACTTCCGCGTTCTGTGGGACTGAATGTCCCGATTGACTTCCCAGCTGCCCCAGGGAGCGCGATCACACTCCCCTTCAAAGCTGGGTTTCTGTGCTGTAATGTTACAGCAAACTCTGTGTACAGTGCTACTGGGGTTGCTCTAGTCTAGGGTTAACTATTGAAACTCACTACAAAAGTTTGAATGTAGGTGATAGTTCCGCTTTAAGTGAAATAATTTACTTTGGATACCTATCAAATCCAAATAATTTAACTAGAAGAACTCTGAACAAATACAAAATGTTTGGTAAAAGAATCATCTTAATTGCACTAATTCTCCCAAAAAAAAAAAGGGAGACTTCTCCAAACATACTGTAGAACAATTTTAAATATTCACACCTAAATATGAAAGATAGTTCTTAATCTTACATATTAAAGGGATAGTAATGTGTCATAATAAAAGCAGCTCTAATTAATCATCATAGTATTTGGACTTTGGAGAGTGTTATATCAGTTCTGTCAGAGTTGTAGTATAAGAGTAATTCAATGACAAAGTATCCCCCTCCCGCCCCTTTTACTGATGTAACACTGCTCAGCCAGATCAGAAGGGAGGTGCCCAGGTAGACTGCAGAGAGGGACAATCTTCAATTAAGATAAGGGAAAAACCTGAAAAGCTTGTCAAGGGGGGCAGGGCTTTCACTGTTCTCATAGGAAGAAGATTGTCCCCTTCTGTTATCTGTCTGGTCTATGGACTACATTGCACATCTGAGGGGAGGTGGCTTACACTAGGTAAAAGGGGCGGGAGGAGAAACTTTGTCCTTCAATTACTATTGAGCCACAACTCTAACAGTATTGCTATAACACTCTCCATGGCCCAAATACTATGAAGATTAATTGGAGCTGCTGTTTTTTGAAACATTACTACACCTTTAATGCTGTATCCAAACTTATATTAAAAACTTCAGACTTCTCTACATTAATACAAAGACCCAAAATTAATTTAAATGTATCAAGAATTTTCCATAAAGTTCCTAAACTTCTGAAAGGATTTGAAGTAAAAAGTATCGGATCATCTGCATACCAACATATTTTATCTGGATTATTACCATTCCCACAATCAATACCATAAAAATCTACTGCTGTTCTTATTGTTTCAGCTAAAGACTCCAAACATAAATCAAATATCATGGGTGATAGAGGACATCCCTGCTTTATTCCACGACCAGTCCCTAACATCCCACTTTCTTTATTCATTAATCTCCAAAGTGTAGTTGAGGAAGAATTGATTCATTTAAATAACTTGTTAAAATTCCTTCTAAACCAAACAGTAACAGACAGTAACCATACCTTTCCCATGTAGTTCCAACCCATAAAAATGGAATGTCTTATTAATAGAGACAAAAACGTAGCATTCTGAATCTTTTTACTAGTACATACATCTAAGACATTAAACACCCTACGAATATTGAGTCCAGTCTGTTCACCCGACAAAAACCAGCTTGATCTTTATTAACCCCTTAAGGGTCACATGACGTGCTATGACCGTCACGGTCCTGATATCCTTAAGGGCCGGTGATGGCCATAGCGCGTCACATACTTTTTACTTACATCGCTCTACCAGGAGCGCTGTAAGTACCGTAAAATCTCGGGTATAATACTCACAATTTTACCCCATTTCACCTTATGTGAAGTGGGGTGCATGTATTATACTCGAGAGTTTTTTATTTTAAAACAAATTAAGCCAGCCAGAACCCTTCCCTCCCTCCCCCGGCGCTATCCGATTCTAAAATGCCACTTAGTTTCTTAAAAACACAAGTCCCCGCATTTTCAACATTATCAGGAAACATGTAAACGATGTGAATCTTCCCCTGCAGGTGGCATACTTGCATTCGCCGCATTTTAGAATCGGATAGCGCCGGGGGAGGGAGGGAAGGGATCTGGTAGGCTTAATTTTATTTTTTTTCATAAGAGGGGAAAACAAGGGAGCGTATTATACATAGGCAGTCTTGTTTTCCCCTAAAATCTTGTGTATAATATACACCTGCGTATTATATACAGGTGCGTATCATACCTGAGATTTTACGGTAAAAAAACGGGGTTTAAAATTGACCACTCCAAAACTGGAGCTCTCTCTCTTAGGCCCCGAAGAGGTGGGCCGGTACGCATAACAGATCGCGTGTACCGGCGCGTCGGCAAGGATCAAAGCAGTCTTTAAGGGAAGGTAACTTCCCAGGACTGCTGGTCCTTAAGAGGTTAATTTCACCCAATTGCAGGAAACCTGAAAGAGAGGGAGTGCTGTGTTGCGTTGCTAGAGTGCGAAGCTGGTCGAACGTGGGCTGCTTACTGCCAGGCTTTGCTGCGGCTATGGCCAGATAAAGTTGCCTGCCGCAAGGCTGGATGGCAAACCCAGAAGCTGGAAGTGAGCCCACGATAGACTGACAACAAACAGCATGAACTCATCTGCTGGGGAGAGCGCAGGCTAGGGAGTGAAGTGTGGGGTGTGTGGATAGAGAGCGTAGGCCATGGTGGTAGCTGGAACTCTCCTGTGAAGAACAGAAGAACAAGACCCACAGTAAAGAACAGTGACAATAACTGGGAAGATAGAGTACAATCGCTAGACAGAAGAATAGTCTCAGGCTAGCAGGGTCATACACAGGTCAATCAATATCTGAAATCACTTAGGCAGAAGAGTGGTCACAGACGTAGAGGGGTTATACACAGGATAAGAAATAAGTGAACCAGGACTCGAGTACTGGATATGCAGAAGCTTGAACTGGAAGTCAATAACAAGACTGGACTCAAGACTTAACGACTAGGAGCTCACTGAAGCCAGGGACAGGATGACTGTTATAGGAGTCGCGTGCTACATCACCCACAAGCAACGTCATCAATCCGGGAAGTAAAAGACTGAGCCGCAGGCACCTCATGCCAGTGAACAGTGGTGCCAGCCGAGAGGGAGCCCTCAAGGAGAGAGTGAAGCAAAAGGGGTGACAATTAATTAGATGGGGTAAAAAGTTACCTAATCCGATAGCCAAAACTTTAGACAATATCTTTAAATCACAATTCAACAAAGAGATTGGTCTTTAGTGTTGTACTTTCTCTGGATCCTTCAATTACTGATAACACAGCCAAGTTAGATTCCACACTTAACGTCTGTTTCTCAATTACCATCCTACAGAATCTTGTTAAGTAAGGAAGTAATTCTGCTCTAAAAGCCTTCTAGTAGTAATTTCCAAAACCATCAGGTCCAGGACATTTATTGTTTTTTTTAATGACTTGATAACCGTCTCATTGCTTCCAATTCAATTGGTCTACCATGTCTATTCAACTTTCTAAATGTCAGCTGTGAGACAAAGGAATGAAAAGCCTCCTCATCAAAAGGACCAGCACACTGAAACTATTTTAAATAATAGGTTTCAAATGCTTGAATAATATCACCAGTTTTAGAACTTTTGGCTTGTACACCACAGTTTCTAGATCTAATGTAATGAATTCTTTTATGAGTATCCAAATGGTGTACCATTAAAGCGTGCGGCTTAATCGTCCACAAATAATATCTGTCTTATCCATACTTTCATCAGCTTCATTTCCTAACAACATTTCTAACTGTTATTTAATAGAACAAATTCCCCTCTTCAATTTTAAGGATTTATCAGTAAATTGAGTTTAAATATGATAATCCATCTTTTAACAATTTAATTTGGCCCATTCTTTCCTTTATATTTTTTTGGCAATTCTGATAAGTTCACCCCTTAGTGTCAATTTATGAGCAAGTGTATCCTCACCCTCCTCATTATTATCATTTTCTGCAAAAAAATTCTCAGTACATCTTTTAACCTCGTCCCTAATGCTCTTAATAAGTATCATTCACTCATTTAATCAACAGCGTTTTTTCCTACCAGTCCCCAAATGGATTACACCAAAAAGATACTGAACTATGGTCAGGCCAAGATTCTGGAAACATCTTTACCTGAAAGGATCTATCAAGAGCCCATGATCAACTAGGAAAAAAGCAATCCTTGACCATGAGTCAAATTGAGAGGAGAAAAAAATTATATTTTCTTCTAGGGTTTAAAAGTCTCCATGGATCTAAATATCCAAGGCTTTCAATAAAATCTGAAGTAACTGCTCTACAGTGGATGACAAACTGAAATATACCTGGATACTTCAGGGACATGCAAACACACTCCTTCTTGGTAAATCATGAACTACTTTATTTTCAACCAAGACTCAAATCACCTACTGTAGAAATCTCTGGGGTGGGGGGTTAGCACAACCAAGGGACAATTCAGCCTAGCAGCAATCCTGTATACATTCCCAGTGAATATCTGTTCCCACCATAAAACAATCAAGGTCAGCTGATAGTGATTCGCAGCTATAAGCCTCTGAGTCTGGGTGGGGAAGGTTGGAGCAGGCTTCCATGACAATCCCCACCTATTCTCTCTATACCATTCAGTATTAGTGTCCACATGATCCCAGCCAGGGGGAGGAGAGGCTTCACCTGTTGTGCCATGTGACAGTCCTGTTTGTCACACTTCTCCCCCTCAAAGAAAGTCCTGCTGTCAGGCTGGGACTCTACTCTCCGGGTCACAGGCTGTGGGAGGACAAGCTATCCCTCAACTATTCTGGACAGTCCATCCGCGTTGCTGTGTGACCTACCCTTTCTGTACTGAATGGTAAAATTATACTGTTGAAGTGCCAAGCTCTACCTCAGCAGTTGCCCATTGTCACGTGCCACCCAGTTTAGCCAGCAGAGGGGACTGTCAACAGTTATCACAGTGAACTCTCGGCCATAGGGATAGTTTTGTAGCTTCTTCAGGGCCCAGACTACAGCAAGGCACTCCTTCTCTATGGCTATGTAACGGACCTCGCGATCCAGTACCTTCTGACTGAGAAAAGCCACTGGATGTTCATCCCCCTGTTCGTTCACCCGACTTAGAATGGTCCTAATGCCATAAGTAGATGCATCTGTTTGCACTATGAAGCGTTTCTTGTAATCGGGGGTGACTAACACTGGGTGGGAGTTTAGGATTAATTTCAGTTGTCGGAAGGCAATCCCACACTCTGGAGTCCAAGTGACCAGCCTGGGCTCTTTTTTATCAAGTCTGTCAGGAGCTTGGTGATGGCACTATACTGGGGTACAAACTTTCTAAAGTACCCTGCGGTACCCAGGAAGGCTAGCACTTACTTCTTAGTCTTGGGAATGGGCCACTGACTGATTGCTTCCACTTTGGCAGGGTCTGGCCTCAATTGCCCTCCCCCTACTCAGTGGCCTAGATACTGGACCTCCCCCATAGCAAAGCTGCACTTATCTGGCTTGATGGTCAGTCCTGCTCTCCCTATTCTGTCAAGCACAACCGCCACTTGGCGTACATGATCCGTCCACGATGATCTAAAAATAGCGATATCGTCCAATTATGCACACGCAAAGTCCTGGCAATCCCGGAGGAGCTGGTCAACCAACCGCTGGAAGGTGGCGGGTGCGTTCTTCATTCTGAACTGCATTACCGAAAACTGATAACGACCAAACGGAGTGATGAAGGCAGACTTCTCCTTCGCCTCCACTTCCAGGGGAATTTGCCAGTAGCCCCTGGCCAGATCTAACGCCGTCAAGTACTTAGCCCTCGATAATCTGTCCCGTAACTTGTCAGGTCAGGGCATGGGGTAGATGTCTGTCATCACCTTATCATTCAGTCGCCTATAGTTCATGAAACAGCAAGTACTACCATCTTTCTTGGGGAGCAGCACTACAGGCGATGCCCAGGGGCTCTGAGAGAGCTCAATCATGCCCAGGGACAACATCTCATCTATCTCCTGGTGAACTGATCCCCTCACAGCCTCAGGTACTCTATATGCAGTCTGCCTCAGTGGTGCCTGCCCTGGGGTTAGCACCTGGTGCATCAAAAGAGAGGTGCACCCGGTTTCCCCGAGAACAAGTGCCTCCTCAGCCACAACTCCTGCCTGAGCTGCTGAGCCTGTTCCTTAGTCAAGTCCTTGCTAACAGCAACAGGGGGCACTTGGGGGTTTATGTCGATCTTTGGTAGCAAGTCGGGAACCAAGTCTTCCTCTCCCGGGTAGTCCTTGGGCAGACAGATCACTAGGACCTCAACGTCTAGCTGCTGGTACCCCTTCAGCATATTAACATGGACCACACATTGGATATGCCGTCAGTGGTCCACAGCAACAACCCAATCAGTGTTGCTAAGATTCCTTACAACTGTGTGCAGACTGTGCCAAGCAGTCTGTAACTTTTTTGCTGGGAAGAGTACCAGGATAAGGACCTTCTGCCCCTGGACAAACTCCCTAGTCCGAGCCCTCACGGTTATACCATACCTTCTCTTTGGTCTGAGCGGTGGATAGGTTATTTCCTTCAATTCTAACACATAGGGGACTACAAGCACCCCTCGTGGTCATAATCCCCCTCCCAGAATTCCCTCAACAGGTCCAGGGGCCACTGACTAAACAGGAGCTCAAATGGTGAGAGCCCTTTGGACTCTTGTTGAACTTCGCAGTACACAAACAATAGCAAAGGGAGAAACTTCTCCCAATTCGGTTCGCAAACTGTGAAGCTCCAGAGCATGGTCATTAAAGAACTGGATATGGGTGAACAAAGTCTCCCTGTGGCCCTACCTCCCCAGTCCCTGCCCTTTCCCTCATCCCAGCCAAGCTACCAGGGTCTCCTGTCTCAGTACAGTAGGGTCATCCCAGGTGGTCTCGGTCTTGTCTTCCTGGTCCTCGGCCGGAGTGGGAGTGCCGCCTTCATTGGTGGTGGGTGGAAGGGTAGGGTTAGCTCATACAGAGTCATTGTCCTGGACGGCGGCTGTCGGCACCTGTTAAAAACCCACATGGCTTGTGCTGGGGCCACTGTGTGAAGGTCCTGGCGGGATGACTGGGGAGGGATGCTTCGTGGGTCTTCTCCATTGTCGGTGATGGGGCTGAACAGAGGCCGTGGCTGGGAAAGATCCATTCCCCGTGGGTAGATACCTGGCTTGGGCAGCTTGTGTCTGGGTCACGACCTGGACGAAGTAGCTCTCCATGGGGCTCAGGTCGTTCCCCAACAACACATCCACAGGGAAGGATTTCAACACTCCCACCTCCTGTATACACTGCCCACTCCCCAATCCAGCCAAACACGGGCCATAGGGATTGAAAGTCGCCCTCCTCCCGCAACAGAGATCACTTTTGTTGGGGCAACTGCAGAACACCTCGCAACAAGTGAGGCTTAGCGATTGCCTGGAATGCCCTGGTGTCCCGCAGCCCTTCTGCAGGGCTGCCATTGACTAGCACCTGGTGGTGGTTGTGGTGGCTTCGGTCATCTCTAGGCCACTACACGGTCCTCACTGGTGTCACTCCCAAGGACCAGGTAGGCCAGTCCGGGATTCTGTGTTGGCCCAGTAGCCCCATTGCTCCCTTTCTGAGATGCTGGCCCTGGCATCAGTTGCTGACTGGGAACATGGCTAGGGTATATAGGCTGGGAGGCAGAGTAGCTGAAGTAAGCTGTCCAGCCTGGCTGTGGGATGTTCCTGGGGCCCAGAGGTCCGGTTGGAGCAGCTGGGTGTAGTGTTGGCGCCATCCGCGGTTCAGGTATGATCAGTTGGACTAGAGAGGTCTTGAGCAGTGAAATTATGCCGGGACCCGTCTGCGGGTCTCGCTGAAGTGTTGCGCCAACTCTGCGTCTGCTGCGGATGTGGTGGGATGGTGATCTTGGGTCCTCTGTCACATCTCCAAGGGCAGGGCGGCATACAGTTGCTCCAACATCACCACCTGCTTGCAGTCTTCCCGGGAGTGCACCTCACTCCCTGTCCACCATCCCTCCAGTGCATGTCCAATCTTCCAGGCATACTCTGGGATGGTGCTGTCTGGGGTGGGTCATATCTCTCGGATCTTGAGCCAATAGGACTCAGGGGTAACAGAGTACCTGACCAGCACAGCTCACTTCACGACCTGATAGTCCCCCCATTCCTTGTGGGGAATAGCTCTGCCAGCCTCAAGTGCACGTCCAGTCAGCCTCCCATCCAGGAGGGGTACCCAGTCCTTGAGTGGTAGGCATTTCAATGCACACTGCCGCTCAAAGTCCTGTAGGAATCCATCAATGCCGCCTTTTTTGTTGACGAACTTGGAGAAGCTATGAAAGGAGACCTTGAGGTGGGGATTCTCTGGTTGAACAAACAGGGAGGCCACTGCAGGGAAAAACTCTGCTTGTTATTCTCGATCCTCTTGAGCAAGGGCAGAATCTGCTTTCTCAATCAGATCCAGCTCGCATAATTCTCCTCCTGTCATCTCTCTATACTCTTGGACCTTGAGGGCCAGCTTGGCCACTCAGGATAAAGGTGCCATGGTGGACCCGGAGGCCTTCAGTTGCGGCTTGGCCTTGGCTTGTTCCTCAGCAGTGCTCTGTGCTGTGGTGTGCATCACTGGGTTGTTTTAGGATGTAGGTTATCCCACCGCTACCACCAGTTTGTGATGGTACGGCCCTGGTGTCTCTGCCACAGAAGGTATAGCAGTTAACATCCATGGGTTTCTTTCACTAACCTGCACAGCTAACCGCTATACTAAGCTCTAAGACCGGTTACTTTGAGTTGCGTATCCACCAGTAATGCAGGATATACTGCACTGATAGCTCTGGTTTGTATAGGATATTCTATTTCTTTAGTCCCCTGGAACTTCTCTATGAGTAACTGTTCTATAGGTGGACACAAGTCTCTAATCACCTTCTGTAGAAATCTCCGGGGGGAGGGGGTTAGCACTACCAAGGGATACAATCTAGCAGCAACCCTGTGAATAGTTGTTCACACCAAAAACAATTAAGGTCAGCTGCAGCTATGAGCCTCTGAGTCTGGGTGGGGGAAGGTTGGAGCAGGCTTCCATGACAATCCCCACCTATTATCGCTATACCATTCAGTATTAGTGTCCACATGATCCCAGCTAAGGGGAAGAGAGGCTCCGCTTCTTGTGCTGTGTGACCTGTGACAGTCCTGTTCATCACACCTTCATCTTACTCTAAATTACAAAAACTACCCCTTAAATCCTCCAAACCAACCAAAAACGGAAGGGTAGTAGAAATTTTGCCTCAAAATACCACCATCCCCAACAACTTCCACCCTAAAAATCCCCAAGTTAGTCACATAAAAATATAAAAATGCACACATCTCATCCAGATTATCCATTATATCCACCATCAACACATCACATCAACCATCATGCAATTATACTAATAATTTGTCTAAATTATAAATTATCCACATACATGGACATTTGGACATTCGAACACTGAAACGCCATCTCATCCAGATTATCCGTTATATTCAGACTGACTGCCAAGTGTTTCCGAACATTATATGGACAAATATCCACAGGAACACATACACACACGCACACACACATCACATATGACACACACTCACAAAACACACAACACAAACACACGCAATACATACACTTCTTAAACTGATTTTTTAAAATTTTATTATAACTTGAAACAGAACATAAATAACAAATATAATATAATAAATCGTACAATTTAAGATATAAAATAAAATGTTAAAAGTGAAAAGTAGAGCCAGGAGGAGGAACAATCTAAAGATATCAAACTTTGAGGAGAAAGTCATTTTTTTGCCAAAATTAATTTCTAGCCAAGTAGACCCGATGAGAGAGAAGTCGACGCAATACAAACACATGTACAACACAGACAACAAACAATACACACGTTACATGCATGCAATAATCATGCACACCACAGACAATATACAAATAAACACACAAATAACACCACAAGACGCACAGCACACACACAATACACACATGCACAAAAAACACAAAGACACACTCCATACACACACACAACACACAAGCAATACACAAAAACACAACACACACAAATTCACCAGTCCAGTAATAAAGAACATTGTGTCCTGTCTGGATTTACCTGGATGTCAGGGGAAATAGTCCTACACGTAAATCCACTTTTATTATATTAACCCTATTACTACCAGACACGTATCACTATCTGTGTGTATTTAATCATACATACAACTGCATGGGATGTTTGTTTTTTGTTTTTTTGAGGGGAGGGTTATTTATTTTATTAAGTACACAGGCAAAGCCGTGCAGGTATTGCTAGTATGTATATATCTGTGTGTGTTGGATCAATTCTACAGTGTGTGCAGCCTTCCCAACACAGATACATCTAACGGAAAAAGGAGGGCGCTAGAAGCCTCTATAAAATAGCTAAAACACAGTTTAATAAGAAAACAAAACACATTAAAAAAATATAATATACATCAAATGAAATATATACTAATATATATATATATATATATATATATATATATATATACTAGCAGTTTGGGACGGCGTTGCCCGTCATGTTATGCAGGAAATGTTTTTTTTTTTTTTAAATAAATGTTATGATAGTGAATTATAGCGTAGGGTGTACGTGTCAGAAAGGTACACACAGTGATAGACAGAGACACATGCAACACACACACATATACACACACATGCACTGACAACACAAACAGTGACACACAGCTGCAAAGCAGAACATACATACATACAGTGTGAGCAGTGTAAGTAACATACCTCCCAACATTTCATATGGCCAAAGAGGGACACTTGTGTTTTCGGTGGTGTTACTGGGGGCGTGGCTGGTGGTGTATTTTAGAGAATTTTTAACCCTTTGAGTGCCAGGGGGTAAGCAATGCATTGCATCCCCTCTGGCATTGAAATGGTTAAGTTACTCTTTCTGTAAGTGAATGATTTAGAAGAAGATGAAAGTATTTTTTTTTACACAGACTAATTTAACAGATATATACAGAAGTTTATTCCCACATTACTGTGGGTTTTATTGATGTGGAGCAATCTGATACACTGGTATATACATCACACAGTGTGATCTCCTAAATAGAGGAGCAGAGGGATTTGGGTGTCAAACAGGGACTGTCCCTCCTATACTGTATAGTGCCAGTCCTTATACACAGACACATGCAGACTGTATACTATACAGCAGAGGTTCTCAGCCCATGCCCTCAGTGGCCACTAACAGGCCAGGACTTAGGAATTTCACTGCTAGAACACAAGTGTGTTGATCAGAGGCTCAGTCATATTGATTAACTCACCTGTGCTCTTAAAAGGAAATTCTAAAATCCTGGCCTGTTAATAGCCACTGAGGGCACAGATTGAGAACCACTGCTATACAGTGCCAGACCATTGTAGAGAATTTTTAACCCTTTGAGTGCCAGGGGGTAAGCAATGCATTGCATCTCCTCTGGCACTGAAATGGTTAAGTTACTCTTTCTGTAAGTGAATGATTTAGAAGAAGATGAAAGTATTTTTTTACACAGACTAATTTAACAGATATATACAGAAGTTTATACCCACATTATCGTGGGTTTTACTGATGTGAAGCAATCTGATACACTTGTACATTAGGCTGACCAGACCTCACCTTTAACCAGTGACACATATGAAAAATGCATACTGCAGGGCTGCTTTGATTTTGGTGCACTCCTGAAATATGCTTATTTCCTATGTGTCCCCGGTTAAAGGTGAGGTCTGGTCAGCCTACTGTATATACACCACACCGTGTGATCTCCTAAATAGAGGAGCAGAGGGATTTGGGTGTCAAACAGGGACTGTCCCTCCTATACTGTATAGTGCCAGTCCTTATACACAGACTGTATACTATACAATGCCAGACCATATATAAAAAGTTTGTCATACATGCTATACAGTGAGCTATGTACAGCATGGAGATGATTGCAGGAACTGGCACCTCTACTTACAGACAGACTGACAAACAACCTGCTCTCTTTCTCTCTCTTTGTGCAATATATAAATACAGTCACATCCATGTCTCTGCCATTTACCAGCTCAGCTGAAGCCTTGCTCTGCACTGCCTGATCACCTCTCTGCCGTTGTTTCCACTTTCTCAGCAAGCCAGTATCCTCCTGCTGATTGTTTAGAAATCAGCTCACTTGTAGTAATTAGCAGAGCTGTGTAGGCTCAAAGACAGGGAATGAAGAAGCTGCATAATACAGATTGGACCATGGCCTTCCAGCTGTAGCTTGAACATTGTTCCCATCATCCTCAGCGTGCGTGTGTGTATATGTGTGTATGTGTCTGCTAGTGTGTGTGTGGGAGGGCATGTGCATGTGTCTGTGGTGTAGGAGTGTGTGGCAGCCATTTTTTTTTTCAGCCTTAGATAGTGGTGGGCGGGCTGGATAGTGGGGGCAGGCCAAAAATCACACTCCCACAGAATCACCCAATGGCAGCAGTAATCCTTTTTACTGCCGCCCCTGGGTGTGTTTTGCCAGGCACAAAGTCTTCTTTTATATATATAGATATATATATATATATATATATATATTGTTCTCAAATCTATGGATGGAAAAGAGCAACAAAACAGGAGTCCCAAAATACATAATATTATATTACATATATACATACACACACACATATATACATTTATATCACATATAGTGAAATCACTGTAAAAAAAATATGTAAAAATGTAATGATCTGACATACAGTACAATAAGCAGGCAGGTGAACCCTTGTACACCACCTCTGTGGAATCCAGACAATAAGAGGGCAGGTGAACCCTTGTACACCACCTCTGTGGAATCCAGACAATAAGTGGGCAGGTGAACCCTTGTACACCACCACCTCTGTGGAATCCAGGCAATAAGAGAACCCTTGTACACCACCTCTGTGGAATCCAGACAATAAGCGGCCAGGTGAACCCTTGTACACCACCTCTGTGGAATCCAGACAATAAGTGGGCAGGTGAACCCTTGTACACCACCACCTCTGTGGAATCCAGGCAATAAGCGGGCCGGTGAACCCTTGTACACCACCTCTGTGGAATCCAGGCAATAAGAGGGCAGGTGAACCCTTGTACACCACCACCTCTGTGGAATCCAGACAATAAGCGGGCCGGTGAACCCTTGTACACCACCTCTGTGGAATCCAGGCAATAAACGGGCCGGTGAACCCTTGTACACCACCTCTATGGAATCCAGGCAATAAGCAGGCAGGTGAACCCTTGTACACCACCACCTCTGTGGAATCCAGACAATAAGCGGGCAGGTCAACCCTTGTACACCACCTCTGTGGAATCCAGACAATAAGTGGGCAGGTGAACCCTTGTACACCACCTCTGTGGAATCCAGACAATAAGCAGGCAGGTGAACCCTTGTACACCACCTCTGTGGAATCCAGACAATAAGCAGGCAGGTGAACCCTTGTACACCACCACCTCTGTGGAATCCAGACAATAAGCAGGCAGGTGAACCCTTGTACACCACCTCTGTGGAATCCAGACAATAAGCGGGCAGGTGAACCCTTGTACACCACCACCTCTGTGGAATCCAGACAATAAGCAGGCAGGTGAACCCTTGTACACCACCTCTGTGGAATCCAGACAATAAGCAGGCAGGTGAACCCTTGTACACCACCTCTGTGGAATCCACACAATAAGTGGGCAGGTGAACCCTTGTACACCACCACCTCTGTGGAATCCAGACAATAAGTGGGCAGGTGAACCCTTGTACACCACCTCTGTGGAATCCAGACAATAAGTGGGCAGGTGAACCCTTGTCTGGATTCCACAGAGGTGGTGGTGTACAATAAGCGGGCAGGTGAACCCTTGTACACCACCTCTGTGGAATCCAGACAATAAGCGGGCAGGTCAACCCTTGTACACCACCACCTCTGTGGAATCCAGACAATAAGCGGGCAGGGGAACCCTTGTACACCACCTCTGTGGAATCCAGACAATAAGTGGGCAGGTGAACCCTTGTACACCACCACCTCTGTGGAATCCAGACAATAAGCAGGCAGGTGAACCCTTGTACACCACCTCTGTGGAATCCAGACAATAAGCGGGCAGGTAAACCCTTGTACACCACCACCTCTGTGGAATCCAGACAATAAGCGGGCAGGTGAACCCTTGTACACCACCTCTGTGGAATCCAGACAATAAGCGGGCAGGTCAACCCTTGTACACCACCTCTGTGGAATCCAGACAATAAGCAGGCAGGTGAACCCTTGTACACCACCACCTCTGTGGAATCCAGACAATAAGCAGGCAGGTGAACCCTTGTACACCACCTCTGTGGAATCCAGACAATAAGCGGGCAGGTGAACCCTTGTACACCACCACCTCTGTGGAATCCAGACAATAAGTGGGCAGGTGAACCCTTGTACACCACCTCTGTGGAATCCAGACAATAAGTGGGCAGGTGAACCCTTGTACACCACCACCTCTGTGGAATCCAGACAATAAGTGGGCAGGTGAACCCTTGTACACCACCTCTGTGGAATCCAGACAATAAGCAGGCAGGTGAACCCTTGTACACCACCACCTCTGTGGAATCCAGACAATAAGCGGGCAGGTGAACCCTTGTACACCACCTCTGTGGAATCCAGACAATAAGCAGGCAGGTGAACCCTTGTACACCACCACCTCTGTGGAATCCACACAATAAGCAGGCAGGTGAACCCTTGTACACCACCACCTCTGTGGAATCCAGACAATAAGCGGGCAGATGAACCCTTGTACACCACCTCTGTGGAATCCAGACAATAAGCGGGCAGGTGAACCCTTGTACACCACCACCTCTGTGGAATCCAGACAATAAGAGAACCCTTGTACACCACCACCTCTGTGGAATCCAGACAATAAGAGAACCCTTGTACACCACCACCTCTGTGGAATCCAGACAATAAGCAGGCAGGTGAACCCTTGTACACCACCTCTGTGGAATCCAGACAATAAGCGGGCAGGTGAACCCTTGTACACCACCACCTCTGTGGAATCCAGACAATAAGAGAACCCTTGTACACCACCACCTCTGTGGAATCCAGACAATAAGCAGGCAGGTGAACCCTTGTACACCACCACCTCTGTGGAATCCAGACAATAAGTGGGCAGGTGAACCCTTGTACACCACCTCTGTGGAATCCAGACAATAAGCAGGCAGGTGAACCCTTGTACACCACCTCTGTGGAATCCAGACAATAAGTGGGCAGGTGAACCCTTGTACACCACCTCTGTGGAATCCAGGCAATAAGCAGGCAGGTAAACCCTTGTACACCACCACCTCTGTGGAATCCAGACAATAAGCGGGCAGGTGAACCCTTGTACACCACCTCTGTGGAATCCAGACAATAAGTGGGCAGGTGAACCCTTGTACACCACCTCTGTGGAATCCAGACAATAAGCGGGCAGGTAAACCCTTGTACACCACCACCTCTGTGGAATCCAGACAATAAGCGGGCAGGTGAACCCTTGTACACCACCACCTCTGTGGAATCCAGACAATAAGCGGGCAGATGAACCCTTGTACACCACCTCTGTGGAATCCAGACAATAAGCGGGCAGGTGAACCCTTGTACACCACCACCTCTGTGGAATCCAGACAATAAGAGAACCCTTGTACACCACCACCTCTGTGGAATCCAGACAATAAGAGAACCCTTGTACACCACCTCTGTGGAATCCAGACAATAATGGACTATTGGCACCATATTCATTCTTTTGTTTCCATTACCTATTTATATTATATACTCATATTTATATATATGTATTTGTATATTTGTGCGTGTGTGTGTATATATATATATATATATATATATATATATATATATATATATATATACACACACACACATAGTTAACAGCAACTTTCCTCAGGACAACCACATGCTGGAAAAAAAAACAAAAAAACCCTTAATTTATTTACCCACACTGAGAATGGGCGCTCTAATTAGCCTCCCAACAGTCCTGTGACATCACCTACAGTCCCGTGACATCACCTACAGTCCCGTGACATCACCTACAGTCCCGTGATGGTGAATACATCTACAACGAGTTCCCATAATCCTAAATGCAGTTGTGAAGTGCAGAATTACTGAGTAAAGCTGACAGATCAGACAGCACAGCTGGGAAAGGTGCATACTAATCCCTAGCTTGGCATAAGGAATAAAGAGCCATAAGAGATTGAACTCCATACTATACGTGTGTTGCGTCAATGCTCGGACCTCAATTGAAGAATACGTACTTTTTCACAGTAAATATAGACCACATAAATTAAATGAAGAGCAAATAATACAGTCAGACAAGATGCTATGGTGCCCTCAGAAACCGGGTCCAGGATCCTGTGCATCACATGTTCCAGACATGAAACACATGGGAATCAAAGCTGGAGAGAACGACCTCACCACACATGGAGTTAAACTGGTACTAGGATGGTACTAGGATGGTACGAGGATGGTACTAGGATGGTACTAGGATGGTACGAGGATGGTACGAGGATGGTACGAGGATGGTACGAGGATGATACTAGGATGGTACGAGGATGGTACGAGGATGGTACGAGGATGGTACAAGGATGGTACGAGGATGGTACAAGGATGGTACGAGGATGGTACGAGGATGATACTAGGATGATACTAGGATGATACTAGGATGGTACGAGGATGGTACGAGGATGGTACGAGGATGGTACGAGGATGGTACGAGGATGGTACTAGGATGGTACGAGGATGGTACTAGGATGGTACGAGGATGGTACTAGGATGGTACTAGGATGGTACTAGGATGGTAATAGGATGATACTAGGATGATACTAGGATGATACTAGGATGGTACGAGGATGGTACGAGGATGGTACTAGGATGGTACGAGGATGATACTAGGATGGTACTAGGATGGCACGAGGATGGTACGAGGATGGTACGAGGATGGTACTAGGATGGTACTAGGATGGTAATAGGATGGTACTAGGATGGTACTAGGATGGTACTAGGATGGTACTAGGATGGTAATAGGATGGTACTAGGATGGTACTAGGATGGTACTAGGATGTGTAGTGAGCTCGTTCCTCTAGATTGATAAAGGGCTAAGATCGGGCCAAAACGTAATTTCATATAAATCAGCACTTTCTGATCAGCAGCAAATCCTGTGAGTGCGACTTTACTAAGTTCCTTCTTTCTTCTCTCTCTCCACTTTATATATACATACATACACACACACATTAATATATATATATATATATATATATATATATATATATATATATATATATATATATATAATAACAAACAAAATTAATATCTTGTAATACCTTTTTATCGGACTAACAGAATTATGGATTGACAAGCTTTCGGTATAAACTCCCTTTCCCAAGTCTAAAGCATTTCTGAGAACAAGGACACAGAATTCACAGTTAATACATTGAATTCAAAGCTGTTTGGTGGGTTAACACAGTGGGACTGCTGATGAGACAGGGACCAAGAGAAAATCCACACTATTCTTGCAGAGGGTCGGAAATACCTTCTACATACATACATACATATTATATATAGTGTGTGTGTATGTAGCACATATATATATATCATATGTATGTATCACTATATATATCATATATATATATATATATATATATATATATATATATATATATACACACACACATAAACACATTCTAGCAGTGTGGGACGGAGTTGCCCATCTTATTATTTTAAACAGTGCTTAACCCTTTGAGTGGCAGAGAGATCAGTAACACTTTGCAGTGCATTGTGTACCATAGCACTGAAAGGTTGCAGTCTGTGTCCTGCTTCATTTTGTGTGTGTCTATGATCTCTTGCAGTGTCTGCCCTCCTGTGTGTGATGTCCTGCAGTGTCTGTCCTCCTGTATGTGATATCCTGCAGTGTCTGCCCTCCTGTGTGTGATGCACTGCAGTGTCTGTCCTCCTGTGTGTGATGTCCTGCAGTGTCTGCTCTCCTGTGTGTGATTTCCTGCAGTGTCTGCCCTCCTGTGTGTGATGTCCTGCAGTGTCTGCCCTCCTGTGTGTGATGTCCTGCAGTGTCTGTCCTCCTGTGTGTGATGTCCTGCAGTGTCTGCCCTCCTGTGTGTGATGTCCTGCAGTGTCTGCCCTCCTGTGTGTGATGTCCTGCAGTGTCTGCTCTCCTGTGTGTGATGTCCTGCAGTGTCTGTCCTCCTGAGTGATGTCCTGCAGTGTCTGCCCTCCTGTGTGTGATGTCCTGCAGTGTCTGCCCTCCTGTGTGTGATGTCCTGCAGTGTCTGCCCTCCTGTGTGTGATGTCCTGCAGTGTCTGCCCTCCTGTATGTGATGTCCTGCAGTGTCTGCCCTCCTGTGTGTGATGTCCTGCAGTGTCTGCCCTCCTGTGTGTGATGTCCTGCAGTGTCTGCCCTCCTGTGTGTAATATCCTGCAGTGTCTGCCCTCCTGTGTGTAATGTCCTGCAGTGTCTGTCCTCCTGTGTGTGATGTCCTGCAGTGTCTGTCCTCCTGAGTGATGTCCTGCAATGTCTGCCCTCCTGTGTGTGATGTCCTGCAGTGTCTGCCCTCCTGTGTCTGTCCTCCTGTGTGTGATGTCCTGCAGTGTCTGCCCTCCTGTGTGTGATGTCCTGCAGTGTCTGCCCTCCTGTGTGTAATGTCCTGCAGTGTCTGTCCTCCTGTGTGTGATGTCCTGCAGTGTCTGTCCTCCTGAGTGATGTCCTGCAATGTCTGCCCTCCTGTGTGTGATGTCCTGCAGTGTCTGCCCTCCTGTGTGTGATGTCCTGCAGTGTCTGCCCTCCTGTGTGTAATGTCCTGCAGTGTCTGCCCTCCTGTGTGTAATGTCCTGCAGTGTCTGTCCTCCTGTGTGTAATGTCCTGCAGTGTCTGTCCTCCTGTGTGTGATGTCCTGCAGTGTCTGTCCTCCTGAGTGATGTCCTGCAATGTCTGCCCTCCTGTGTGTGATGTCCTGCAGTGTCTGCCCTCCTGTATGTGATGTCCTGCAGTGTCTGTCCTCCTGTATGTGATGTCCTGCAGTGTCTGCCCTCCTGTGTGTGATGTCCTGCAGTGTCTGCCCTCCTGTGTGTAATGTCCTGCAGTGTCTGCCCTCCTGTGTGTAATGTCCTGCAGTGTCTGTCCTCCTGTGTGTGATGCACTGCAGTGTCTGCCCTCCTCTGTGTGATGTCCTGCAGTGTCTGTCCTCCTGTGTGCGATGTCTTGCAGTGTGCGTCCTCCTGTGTGTGATGTCCTACAGTGTCCGCCCTCCTGTGTGTGATGTCCTGCAGTGTCTGTCCTCCTGTGTGTGATGTCCTGCAGTGTCTGCCCTCCTGTGTGTGATGTCCTGCAGTGTCTGTCCTCCTGTGTGTGATGTCCTGCAGGGTCTGTCCTCCTGTATTCCTGTGTGTGATGTCCTGCAGGGTCTGTCCTCCTGTATGTGATGTCTTGCAGTGTCTGTCCTACTGTATGTGATATCCTGCAGGGTCTGTCCTCCTGTATGTGATATCCTGCAGTGTCTGTCCTCCTGTGTGTGATGTCCTGCAGTGTCTGTCCTCCTGTGTGTGATGTCCTGCAGTGTCTGCCCTCCTGTATGTGATGTCCTGCAGTGTCTGTCCTCCTGTGTGTGATGTCCTGCAGTGTCTGTCCTCCTGTGTGTGATGTCCTGCACTGTCTGCCCTCCTGTGTGTGATGTCCTGCAGTGTCTGTCCTCCTGTGTGTGATGTCCTGCAGTGTCTGTCCTCCTGTGTGTGATGTCCTGCACTGTCTGCCCTCCTGTGTGTGATGTCCTGCAGTCTATCCTCCTGTGTGAGATGTCCTGCAGTGTCTGTCCTCCTGTGTGTGATGTCCTGCAGTGTCTGCCCTCCTGTGTGTGATGTCCTGCAGGGTCTGTCCTCCTGTGTGTGATATCCTGTGTGTGTTCTCTTGCAGTGTGTTGTCGCACTTTGTGTAATGTCTTGAAGTCTGTCCCCGTTTGTGTGATGTTTTGCAGTGTGTGACTGGCTCTGTGTGATTTATTGCAGTGTTTTTCCTGGTGCGTGTGTCATGTGTTTGTGGAGATATGTCCGTCCCTTAGGTGTTAAGAAAATCAAATCAAGGGGCAAGGATTCATTCCCAGTAAGCGCTTAGCACATGAAATACACAAATACACGCACAACATGCACACAATACACCACAACACACATGAGCAAAACACACTGTGATAAACCATAAGCGGGCTGCCCCTGGGTGGGCATTAACCACAGTCTTCTAGGGAATCACACACAGTCCTTAACCATTTGAATGCCGGAGAGGTACCCATTGCATTGCTCTGCAATGTGTTGCGTACCTCTCTGGCACTCAAGGGGTTAAAAAAGATTTGCATTTTTTTTGACATTGTATCAGACACAATCAGCAGGTGGTGTTTTACAAAATGAAAACAACAAGGCAAATAAAAGCTTAGCTCACTCTGAACTCCAACTTTACTTGTACTAGCACAGGTTCAACCAAACTTTTCAAATCCTACTTGATTGCTCTGCTCAACATTTCTTGCTCACAGTAAGTGAAAACGCCATTTTTTTAATAGCCTGCTAAACCTGTTAATTAGGACAGGTGGAGGGGTGGAGGCTGTGTGGGATTCTGGGTCCTAAATACCTTGTATTCCAATCCTCTTTTTCATGTTGTGAGCATGCTTATTCAGTTCCTTGAAATCCAAGCCTCTTTTTCATGTTCAAGAGGAAGCTGAGGGAGGAGAAACTCATTGCAGAGTCCCCTGCCCACTCCTGTCAAAGTCAAGCCCCCTGTATCTCCAGGAATGGCATGACTAGCTCCTCCTTACTGCCGCCCCTGGGTGTGTGTGGCTGGGGACGCAGGTTCTTTCATTTTATATAATATATCACATATACACTAAATCTTTTTTTTTTAATAGTTTGAAAAAAAAAAAAAAAAAAGAGCTGTAACATTTGAAGAAGAAAACAAAGTAAGTTAATTAAAGAAAAACAATGATAAATAGGTAAACATAAGATCAGTATGATTATATAAGGATGAATCATATGAGACATATAACATTTTTCAGATAATTAAATTTACTACCATAGGAACTATTCAACCAAGGGCACCAGATTTTACAAAACTTGTCATAACAATCTAATTCAGTAGAGTACAAATACTCGTTGGTTCAGATTCAATCTATATTTCCCAAGATGCCGTTCTAAGAGATTTTGTCAGATTGCCATTGTGAAGCCACGTGCATGCTCACAGAGGCATACATTAGCACCGTTAAATTTATTTATTTAGAAAATGTTTTAACAGGAAGAATGCATTGAGATTTCTCTTATTTTCAAGATATGTCCTGCAGTGTTTACAGCAAGAGTTGTGTATTTGCACAAATACAGAGACATAAAAAATATATATACACACACACACTAAAAATGTTATACACAGTTGCATATTGTTTTTAGATATAAATAAGCAGTTATTTGTAAGGATTTTAGACTGGGAGTAGATCTGATTTTTTTCAGGTAGATTATTCCAGACTTTTGGATCTTTGAAGGAAAAGGCAGATTGACCGGCTTCTCTCTTGAAATGAGTTGTTAGTAGTGGAGGTTACAGTTAGTATGGAGATCTGGACTGATCATACTGCTCAGGTAGTGTGGAATAGTCAGTGAGTTGTTACCAGTGGAGGTTATAGTTAGTATGGAGATCTGGAGTGATCATACTGCTCAGGTAGTGTGGAATAGTCAGTGAGTTGTTAGCAGTGGAGGTTATAGTTAGTATGGTGATCTGGAGTGATCATACTGCTCAGGTAATGTGGAATAGTCAGTGAGTTGTTATCAGTGGAGGTTATAGTTAGTATGGAGATCTGGAGTGATCATACTGCTCAGGTAGTGTGGAATAGTCAGTGAGTTGTTAGCAGTGGAGGTTATAGTTAGTATGGAGATCTGAAGTGATCATACTGCTCAGGTAATGTGGAATAGTCAGTGAGTTGTTAGTAGTGGATGTTATAGTTAGTATGGTGATCTGGAGTGATCATACTGCTCAGGTAGTGTGGAATAGTCAGTGAGTTGTTAGTAGTGGAGGTTATAGTTAGTATGGAGATCTGGAGTGATCATACTGCTCAGGTAGTGTGGAATAGTCAGTGAGTTGTTAGTAGTGGAGGTTATAGTTAGTATGGAGATCTGAAGTGATCATACTGCTCAGGTAGTGTGGAATAGTCAGTGAGTTGTTAGCAGTGGAGGTTATAGTTAGTATGGAGATCTGGAGTGATCATACTGCTCAGGTAGTGTGGAATAGTCAGTGAGTTGTTAGCAGTGGAGGTTATAGTTAGTATGGAGATCTGGAGTGATCATACTGCTCAGGTAGTGTGGAATAGTCAGTGAGTTGTTAGTAGTGGAGGTTATAGTTAGTATGAAGATCTGGAGTGATTATACTGCTCAGGTAGTGTGGAATAGTCAGTGACTTGTTAGCAGTGGAGGTTATAGTTAGTATGGAGATCTGGAGTGATCATACTGCTCAGGTAGTGTGGAATAGTCAGTGAGTTGTTAGTAGTGGAGGTTATAGTTAGTATGGAGATGTGTAGTGATCATACTGCTCAGGTAGTGTGGAATAGTCAGTGAGTTGTTAGCAGTGGAGGTTATAGTTAGTATGGAGATCTGGAGTGATTATACTGCTCAGGTAGTGTGGAATAGTCAGTGAGTTGTTAGTAGTGGAGGTTACAGTTAGTATGGAGATCTGGAGTGATCATACTGCTCAGGTAGTGTGGTATAGTCAGTGAGTATTTAGCAGTGGAGGTTATAGTTAGTATGGAGATCTGGAGTGATCATACTGCTCAGGTAGTGTGGGATAGTCAGTGAGTTGTTAGTAGTGGAGGTTATAGTTAGTATGGAGATCTGGAGTGATCATACTGCTCAGGTAGTGTGGAATAGTCAGTGAGTTGTTAGTAGTGGAGGTTATAGTTAGTATGGAGATCTGGAGTGATCATACTGCTCAGGTAGTGTGGTAGTCAGTGAGTTGTTAGTAGTGGAGGTTATAGTTAGTATGGAGATCTGGAGTGATCATACTGTTCAGGTAGTGTGGAATAGTCAGTGAGTTGTTAGCAGTGGAGGTTATAGTTAGTGTGGAGATCTGGAGTGATCATACTGCTCAGGTAGTGTGGAATAGTCAGTGAGTTGTTAGTAGTGGAGGTTATAGTTAGTATGAAGATCTGGAGTGATTATACTGCTCAGGTAGTGTGGAATAGTCAGTGACTTGTTAGCAGTGGAGGCTATAGTTAGTATGGAGATCTGGAGTGATAATACTGCTCAGGTAGTGTGGAATAGTCAGTGAGTTGTTAGTAGTGGAGGTTATAGTTAGTATGGAGATGTGTAGTGATCACACTGCTCAGGTAGTATGGAATAGTCAGTGAGTTGTTAGCAGTGGAGGTTATAGTTAGTATGGAGATCTGGAGTGATTATACTGCTCAGGTAGTGTGGAATAGTCAGTGAGTTGTTAGTAGTGAAGGTTATAGTTAGTATGGAGATCTGGAGTGATCATACTGTTCAGGTAGTGTGGGATAGTCAGTGAGTTGTTAGTAGTGGAGGTTACAGTTAGTATGGAGATCTGGAGTGATCATACTGCTCAGGTAGTGTGGAATAGTCAGTGAGTTGTTATCAGTGGAGGTTATAGTTAGTATGGAGATCTGGAGTGATCATACTGCTCAGGTAGTGTGGAATAGTCAGTGAGTTGTTAGCAGTGGAGGTTATAGTTAGTATGGAGATCTGGAGTGATCATACTGCTCAGGTAGTGTGGAATAGTCAGTGAGTTGTTAGTAGTGGAGGTTATAGTTAGTATGAAGATCTGGAGTGATTATACTGCTCAGGTAGTGTGGAATAGTCAGTGACTTGTTAGCAGTGGAGGTTATAGTTAGTATGGAGATCTGGAGTGATCATACTGCTCAGGTAGTGTGGAATAGTCAGTGAGTTGTTAGTAGTGGAGGTTATAGTTAGTATGGAGATGTGTAGTGATCATACTGCTCAGGTAGTGTGGAATAGTCAGTGAGTTGTTAGCAGTGGAGGTTATAGTTAGTATGGAGATCTGGAGTGATTATACTGCTCAGGTAGTGTGGAATAGTCAGTGAGTTGTTAGTAGTGGAGGTTACAGTTAGTATGGAGATCTGGACTGATCATACTGCTCAGGTAGTGTGGGATAGTCAGTGAGTTGTTAGTAGTGGAGGTTATAGTTAGTATGGAGATCTGGAGTGATCATACTGCTCAGGTAGTGTGGAATAGTCAGTGAGTTGTTAGTAGTGGAGGTTATAGTTAGTATGGAGATCTGGAGTGATCATACTGCTCAGGTAGTGTGGTAGTCAGTGAGTTGTTAGTAGTGGAGGTTATAGTTAGTATGGAGATCTGGAGTGATCATACTGCTCAGGTAGTGTGGAATAGTCAGTGAGTTGTTAGCAGTGGAGGTTATAGTTAGTGTGGAGATCTGGAGTGATCATACTGCTCAGGTAGTGTGGAATAGTCAGTGAGTTGTTAGTAGTGGAGGTTATAGTTAGTATGAAGATCTGGAGTGATTATACTGCTCAGGTAGTGTGGAATAGTCAGTGACTTGTTAGCAGTGGAGGCTATAGTTAGTATGGAGATCTGGAGTGATAATACTGCTCAGGTAGTGTGGAATAGTCAGTGAGTTGTTAGTAGTGGAGGTTATAGTTAGTATGGAGATGTGTAGTGATCACACTGCTCAGGTAGTGTGGAATAGTCAGTGAGTTGTTAGCAGTGGAGGTTATAGTTAGTATGGAGATCTGGAGTGATTATACTGCTCAGGTAGTGTGGAATAGTCAGTGAGTTGTTAGTAGTGAAGGTTATAGTTAGTATGGAGATCTGGAGTGATCATACTGTTCAGGTAGTGTGGGATAGTCAGTGAGTTGTTAGTAGTGGAGGTTACAGTTAGTATGGAGATCTGGAGTGATCATACTGCTCAGGTAGTGTGGAATAGTCAGTGAGTTGTTATCAGTGGAGGTTATAGTTAGTATGGAGATCTGGAGTGATCATACTGCTCAGGTAGTGTGGAATAGTCAGTGAGTTGTTAGCAGTGGAGGTTATAGTTAGTATGGAGATCTGGAGTGATCATACTGCTCAGGTAGTGTGGAATAGTCAGTGAGTTGTTAGTAGTGGAGGTTATAGTTAGTATGAAGATCTGGAGTGATTATACTGCTCAGGTAGTGTGGAATAGTCAGTGACTTGTTAGCAGTGGAGGTTATAGTTAGTATGGAGATCTGGAGTGATCATACTGCTCAGGTAGTGTGGAATAGTCAGTGAGTTGTTAGTAGTGGAGGTTATAGTTAGTATGGAGATGTGTAGTGATCATACTGCTCAGGTAGTGTGGAATAGTCAGTGAGTTGTTAGCAGTGGAGGTTATAGTTAGTATGGAGATCTGGAGTGATTATACTGCTCAGGTAGTGTGGAATAGTCAGTGAGTTGTTAGTAGTGGAGGTTACAGTTAGTATGGAGATCTGGAGTGATCATACTGCTCAGGTAGTGTGGTATAGTCAGTGAGTATTTAGCAGTGGAGGTTATAGTTAGTATGGAGATCTGGAGTGATCATACTGCTCAGGTAGTGTGGAATAGCCAGTGAGTTGTTAGTAGCGGAGGTTACAGTTAGTATGGAGATCTGGAGTCATCATACTGCTCAGGTAGTGTGGAATAGTCAGTGAGTTGTTAGTAGTGGAGGTTATAGTTAGTATGGAGATCTGGAGTGATCATACTGCTCAGGTAGTGTGGAATAGTCAGTGAGTTGTTAGCAGTGGAGGTTATAGTTAGTATGGAGATCTGGAGTGATCATACTGCTCAGGTAGTGTGGAATAGTCAGTGAGTTGTTAGCAGTGGAGGTTATAGTTAGTATGGAGATCTGGAGTGATCATACTGCTCAGGTAGTGTGGAATAGTCAGTGAGTTGTTAGTAGTGGAGGTTATAGTTAGTATGGAGATCTGGAGTGATCATACTGCTCAGGTAGTGTGGAATAGTCAGTGAGTTGTTAGCAGTGGAGCAGAGGTTATAGTTAGTATGGAGATCTGGAGTGATCATCCTGCTCAGGTAGTCTGGTAGTTTTCTAGGGAAGTGGTTATGAACCATGCAAGAGAGGTGAAGGGCATGTCTAGATTAGAGTGTTAGCCCATTTAGTTCTTCATACATTGTTGTGTAATTACACTGAAGGATGAAGCTGCATAATGAGTTATACAGTATGTCAATTTTATCAAGATGGATTTGTGGTACAGGAGCATATACTACGTCCCCATAGTCTATGATTGGCATTATCATCTGTTGTACAATATGCCTTCTTACCAGGGGATTTAAACAGGATTTGTTTTTAAACAGAGCACCTATTCTGGGATAAAGTTTGGATGTTACTGTATCAATACGTAGACCAAAAGTGAGGTTAGGGTCAAGCCACATACCAAGATATTTGTAGGAGTCCACTGAGGCCAATTTACGATTAGACTCTGTTACAATGGATAGATTGGTATTGCAGAGATTACACAGTTTCTGCTTTGTACCAAATAACATTGTGACCGTTTTGTCAGTGTTTAGGAACATTTTGTTCTTTGCTATCCATCTTTCAACTTCAGAGAAATCATGCTATAATAATCCCTCCAGTTGTGATAGGTTTGGATTTTTAAGATATATTATAGTATCGTCTGCATACATGTGTACTGAAGATGCTTTGCAAACCATGGGAAGATCATTTATAAATGGGAAAATAGAAGAGGGCCAAGGGTTGAGCCTTGGGGACCCCACTTGTAACTTAGAGCGGAAGGGAGGTATTGTCAGCAATAGACACATATTGCATTCTGACTGATAAATAGTATCAGAACCAGTTTAGAGAATTATTATCCAATCCTGTACTTTGGAGTTTTCTTATCAGAATACTGTGGTCTACAGTATCAAAGGCCTTTTTGGAAAATCTAGGAAAATAGCTCCTGTGTTGTCACCTTTTTCCATACCAGTCTGGATATCATTGGTTACTTTTAGGAGGACAGAGACTGTAGAGTGATCTAAACGAAAGCCTGATTGAAGAGGGGTGAAAAAAACTAGTCAGCAAGTATTATTTATATAGTTGCACATGGACAGATTTCTCTAGGATTTTAGTTAATGTGGGGAGTAGGGATATTAGTCTGTAATTTGATACTACATTTTTATCCCCACTTTTGTGGATAAGCACAACTCTGGCTACTTTCTAGGCTTTGGGCGTATACCCAGATGACAGGGAGGCATTAATTAGGGTTGTATAGGATGGGAAGTGACCGAGGCACTGAGCCTTAATAACATTGATGGCAGTTGGTCAAGGCCAGATTGGGATTCCATTTTTGGGTTAAGGAGGTGTCATATATTTCACTGTCATTTACCAGCATGAAATTAAATTCATTATCATCACTGGACCAGGCAGCAGGTGACATAATCTGATCTGTGCATGTTTCTAATTCAGAATTACCTTTGTGTAATCAGAGTGGTGGCACATTCAACAAAGTAGTTGTTAAATGTATTAGCTATGGCTAAGGGGCACTGTATCGTTTATTTGCCTGTAGTTGATGGGTAAGAGCTGTTAGGAGGGTTGTAGATGTTTTTAATCACCTTCCAGAAGTTGGCTGGGTTTTACATGTTATTGTTCAAGTTGTTATAACATGTAAGCGAGTAGGGGAGGAGATTATCTGTGATAAGTCTGAGGTCTAACAATGAACAGAATTTCTCATTCCTGGAGTCCAGCCAATTGGTATTAAAGTCTCCAAGAACCAACAGTTCACTTTCCTTATTACGGGTGGCAATCTCATTGAGGTGGTGGGTTATGTCAGTGACTGTGTTGGTATATTTGGAGGCCTGTAGATGCCAAAAATTATGATTTGTTTAGAGAAGGGAAGGGTAATTTTCCCTGAAATGTATTCATATGAATCAGAGTTATAAGAGTCATGTAAAAGTGTAAGGTTTATAGACTTCGGGTGTATATGATTATGTCTCCTCCTCACTTTTCTCGGTCCTTCTTAAAACATGAGAATCCTTCAATCGCAACAGCTTTATCTGGTATTTTAGGCAGGATTCAGTGAGTATGAGGGTTTCTGGATTGTACACATAACACCATGCTTATAGTTCATCTATTTTGGGCAGTATACTGCGTATGCTGCAGAGTACAAGAAAGACATTTTTTAAAAGATGAAGTTCCCATTTTTTGTTGTTTCAGGAACATGGTTGATTTCTATGTCATTTGCTGAGGAAAGTAGTAAAATGCATAAACATTTAGTGAGTTGTTTGCTGTGAGCATATAGTGAAAGGGGGCGTCTGTTGCTATAATTACTGGGGCTGGGTGAGCTCGTTTTTAGTACTCTCCTCCAGAACTCAGAGGATAGCGCACATGTATACAGAAGTCCATGGTGGATTATTATGTCATAGTGCGCATGTATACAGAAGTCCATGGTGGATTATTATGTTATAGTGCACATGTATACAGAAGTCCATGGTGGATTATTATGTTATGGTGCACATGTATACAGAAGTCCATGGTGGATTATTATGTTATAGTGCACATGTATACAGAAGTCCATGGTGGATTATTATGTCACGGTGCAAGTGAGAAGCAGGATTGTGGGGATATGAGGAAAACTGTATTAATGGTGGCATCAGAAGAGAGGTGAAATACAATATCTAACTAAGGTTGTTTAGTAAGACAATTTAATATTTGTAACTAGACTTGTGCATGGCAAAACAATTCATTAGAATTCGGACCAGTCCCATTGAATTAGGACTAAATTTGGGTAAAAACAAAATTATTCGTCCAAATTTGCCATGCTTTTAAAAATCCAATAAAAGTCAAAATGTGATCAATAAAAATAAATGAAACCATTTCTAAGGTGTAAATAAAGACTGTGGAACAGGGTAAGGTGGAGCTTTAGACTTATGGTACTATGGATGAAGCATGGATGTAGCTATCTGAAGGAAGAAGGAAGACTAAGGATGACTAGTGCAGGGTGGACTCAGGATGACGGCAACACTGTAGATGTAGCCAGAACTGCAGAACACTGGAGCAGGCAGGACTCTGATACAGTAGACTTTTTTTTTGCAAGAGATAAAAAACAATAGAGCAAGACTGAACAACCTGTATAGTTGGACAACGATGTAGACTTTAATTGTCCTCTGGGTCCCACCAAGTCAGGGGGGTGTCCTCTGCCCAAGCATCCACTGTTCTAGAGCTGGGTAAACTGCAGCGCTCAGCGTATTATGGTATTACGGATGATTCTAGATTAAGACCTTTTTGTTTTTCTAATCTGCATCGAACCTGAGAGCAGGGTAACCCAATTTTGGCAGGCTGACTTTTAAAAAAGTCATTTGCTCCATGAGCTGGAGGACCAAGTGAGAGCACTGGGGCTAAGTATATATCCTTCTGGAGATGGGGTCTCCAGTACTGTACACAATACTTTAGAGTATCTCTATCCTTCTGGAGATGGGGTCTCCGGTACTGTACACAATACTATAGAGTATCTATATCCTTCTGGAGATGGGGTCTCCAGTACTGTACACAATTCTCTAGGTCTCCAGTACTGTACACAATACTCTATAATGTCTATATCCTTCTGGAGATGGGGTCTCCGGTACTGTACACAATACTCTATAGTGTCTATATCCTTCTGGAGATGGGGTCTCCGGTACTGTACACAATACTCTAGAGTATCTATATCCTTCTGGAGATGGGGTCTCCAGTACTGTGCACAATACTCTAGAGTATCTATATCCTTGTGGAGATGGGTGTCACAGTTTGTTATGACTTTCAGACACAGAGAATAGGTAAAAACATAACTTTATTGAAAAGTTAGAGAGAACCCTATTGGGTAGTATACACATACAAGGTATATATATAGCAGTTTACATAGGAGTATAGTAATGATACATGGAATGGGATACAGGCTCTACCGGCCCTGCCAATAGCGGGTAAGGCAACCTTAGATGGCACAAGATGGTAACAGGTTCTACCGGCCTTACCAATATACCGGGCAGGGCAGCCTAGAAACTTGGACTGTAGTTAATGAGGCTCTACCGGCCTTGCCAATATACCGGGCAAGGCAGCCAAGACACTAGGACTGCAGGTAATGAGGCTCTACCGGCCGTGCCAATATACCGGGCACGGCAGCCAAGTCACTGGGACTGTAGGTAAAGAGGCTCTACCGGCCGTGCCAATACCGGGTAAGGCAACCCTTAAAGGAATAGACACGACCAGGTTCTCCCGGCCTTACCAATACTGGGCAAGGCAGCCCACTGCTGATAGTGAGGGCAGCAAAGGTGGCCGAGGTTACTGGCTAGGTGGAGACAACCAGTCACCAATGATGACAAGCGAGGCCACAGTATATATAGATTGAGGACTGCCACTCATAAAAGGATGGAACAATAACGAGCAGTGTACCAGAGTCACCACCGGGTAGTCTGGAAGCGCAACTAGCCACCGGTTAATACGAGGAGCAAACCAGTACCCGTGTACTGGGAGAAACCTTCAATCTGTCAGGCTGTAGGACAGGACAGCCTCAATCTATGGAGAAAACCAGTACCCTCGTACTGGAGTAACCAATGACACAACCGGTGCAACAGCAACTGGTTACCGTGGAGCAAACCAGTACCCAGGTACTGGAGTAACCAGAACTCTACCGGTGCAACAGCAGCCGGTTACAGTGGAGCGAACCAGTACCCGGGTACCGGAATAACCAAAGACTCAATCGGTGCATCAGCAGCCGGTTACAGTGGAGCGAACCAGTACCCGTGTACTGGAGTAACCCATGACTCTTCCGGTGCAACAGCAGCTGGTTACAGTGGAGCGAACCAGTACCCGCGTACCGGAATAACCAAAGACTCAATTGGTGCATCAGCAGCCAGTTTCAGTGGAGCGAACCAGTACCCGCGTACTGGAGTAACCCATGACTCTTCCGGTGCAACAGCAACTGGTTACAGTGGAGTGAACCAGTACCCACGTACCGGGAGAACCTATGACTCTTCAGGTGCAGCGGCAGCCGGTTACAGTGGAGCAAACCAGTACCCATGTACTGGAATAACCAATGTCTCATATAAGTGCAATAGCAGCTAGTCTCAGTGGAGCAAACCAGTACCCGCGTACTGGAGTAACCAGTGATTCTACCGGTGCGGCAGCAGCCGGTTACAGTGGAGCGAACCAGTACCCGTGTACCGGCATAACCAATGACTTTACCGATGCAACAGCAACCGGTTACGTGGAGCGAACCAGTACCCGTGTACTAGAATAACCAATGAGAGAATAATAATGTCGCCCAGACAACCGGGAATGGCAGGCACCCAGTAGATGATGAAACAGGAACCCCGCTGATGATGAAGAGGATCAGCACTGCAGACGGTCGACCGGATCTGGAACGGCAGCAGGAACAACAACAGGAACAGCAACTCCAACTGGATCAGGAATGGATGCAGGAACCAGGCGACTTGCAGGCAGGAGCTAGGATACCACTGGCAATCAGGAACAGAGACAAGGCCCAGGAAGCACTGGAACACACTGCAGGAACAGCAGCATAGAGACAACACGAAAGGGCAACCAAAGGGTGCCCAAGCTCAGTTTAAATAGGCAATATAAGGAGGGCTGACGGCAAGCAGCCAATGGAGAGCCCCCTGCAGGTAACTGACATGTACATGCAGCAATCACGGGCACCAGTACTGCGCACAATTCTCTAGAGTATCTATATCCTTCTGGAGATGGGGTCTCCAGTACTGTACACAATACTCTACAGTATCTATATCCTTCTGGAGATGGGGTCTCCAGTACTGTACACAATACTCTATAGTATCTATATCCGTCTGGAGATGGGGTCTCCAGTACTGTACACAATACTCTATAGTATCTATATCCTTCTGGAGATGGGGTCTCCTGTACTGTACACAATACTCTACAGTATCTATATCCTTCTGGAGATGGGGTCTCCAGTACTGTACACAATACTCTATAGTATCTATATCCGTCTGGAGATGGGGTCTCCAGTACTGTACACAATACTCTACAGTATCTATATCCTTCTGGAGATGGGGTCTCCGGTACTGTACACAATACTCTACAGTATCTATATCCGTCTGGAGATGGGGTCTCCGGTACTGTACACAATACTCTACAGTATCTATATCCTTCTGGAGATGGGGTCTCCGGTACTGTACACAATACTCTATAGTGTCTATATCCTTCTGGTGATGGGGTCTCCGGTACTGTACACAATACTCTAGTGTATCTATATCCTTCTGGTGATGGGGTCTCCGGTACTGTACACAATACTCTATAGTATCTATAGCCTTCTGGAGATGGGGTCTCCGGTACTGTACACAATACTCTATAGTATCTATATCCTTCTGGAGATGGGGTCTCCTGTACTGTACACAATACTCTATAGTATCTATATCCTTCTGGTGATGGGGTCTCCAGTACTGTACACAATACTCTATAGTATCTATATCCTTCTGGTGATGGGGTCTCCGGTACTGTACACAATACTCTAGTGTATCTATATCCTTCTGGAGATGGGGTCTCCGGTACTGTACACAATACTCTATAGTATCTATATCCTTCTGGAGATGGGGTCTCCGGTACTGTACACAATACTCTATAGTATCTATATCCTTCTGGTGATGGGGTCTCCAGTACTGTACACAATACTCTAGTGTATCTATATCCTTCTGGAGATGGGGTCTCCAGTCCTGTACACAATACTCTATAGTATCTATATCCTTCTGGAGATGGGGTCTCCTGTACTGTACACAATACTCTATAGTATCTATATCCTTCTGGAGATGGGGTCTCCGGTACTGTACACAATACTCTATAGTATCTATATCCTTCTGGTGATGGGGTCTCCGGTACTGTACACAATACTCTATAGTATCTATATCCTTCTGGAGATGGGGTCTCCAGTACTGTACACAATACTCTATAGTATCTATATCCTGGAGATGGGTCTCCGGTACTGTACACAACACTCTAGAGTATCTATATCCTTCTGGAGATGGGGTCTCCAGTACTGTACACAATACTCTATAGTATCTATATCCTGGAGATGGGGTCTCCGGTACTGTACACAATACTCTATAGTATCTATATCCTTCTGGAGATGGGGTCTCCAGTACTGTACACAATACTCTATAGTATCTCTATCCTTCTGGAGATGGGGTCTCCTGTACTGTACACAATACTCTATAGTATCTATATCCTGGAGATGGGTCTCCGGTACTGTACACAACACTCTAGAGTATCTATATCCTTCTGGAGATGGGGTCTCCTGTACTGTACACAATACTCTAGGTGAGGTCTAACTAGAGATCTGTAGAGTGGTGTGATGTTCCGCAGCAGGTAATGCATTGGTCAGCCGCAGGCTGGAGAAACCCGGAAGTGACATCACGCGTCTCAGTTATACTGAATGACGCGATGGGTCCTCTGGCAGTCTGGCGCGAGTCACCGCGCTGAAGAGAGCTCTCCGCTGCGCTCTGCATAATAAAACCAGCTGATTAGCTGGCAAGCCTCCAAGTGCCCTGCGGCATCTAAGGACATTATTTACTCCCCTTGCCCAGTGTGTAAGAAGCAAATAAACGGAGTCTGCCCGTTGCAGCTCCATTGACCCAGAACTCTGTTCATTCAGCCTGAGGTACCTGGGTGACTTTAGGACATAACAGTGGAGAAGAGGCTGTGGACTTCTACTGTTCAAAACAAAAAATTCTTATGTATCCCTGCTGGCCTGTCTGCTCGTATAGGACCAGGTATTACTTCTATTTCCAGCCATCTATGTCAGTGTTGTAAGCTTTACTCTCCTGCAAGATTATTCCTGGTCTGTGTCTGTCACTTACTGGAGTATATTGTGTGTACCTGCCATCCTAATCTGGATTACAACTCATTGCTGCCCACCTTTTATCATGGCTACTCTATTTGGAACCTTACAAGAATTTAATGAAGGAGAGGAAACATGGTTTACTTATTCTGAAAGATTAAAACAATTTATGGCTGCAAATGACATTCCTGAATAAAAACAAACTGCTGTGTTTCTTACTGTTGTTGGCAGGAAACCTTTTGCTGTATTACAAAATTTATTAGACCCTGATTCTCCTGGAGATAAACCTCTAAAAGATTTGCTTGAAGCTTTAATGAATTTCTACCAACCTCAGCCAATTCAGATTGCAGAAAGATTCAGTTTTTATTCATGAAAACATCATCAGGAGGAGAGTGTTCAGTCTTTTATGGTGGAACTCAGACGCTTGGCTGTGACCTGTAATTTCAGAGCGATTTTGTCGGAAGCTCTGAGGGATCAATTTGTGTGTGAGTTAATCTATAAAGCAATCCAAAAGCGTTTATTGTCTGAAAAAGATGTAACTGAAAAATGTGCTATGGAGATAGCTGTTGCAATGGAGATGGCTGAAAGAGATTCTGCGCATCTACAAGCTCAAAATTCTGGTCCTCCACTGGGATTGGAGGAAGCTACTGCTGTAATGAAATTGTCTCAGAGCAGACCACCTACACAAAGGGTGCCAGTTTCTACTAGAAAATGTTTTCGTTGTGGTGCCACCTCACACTAGTCCAACCAGTGCAGATTTAGGGAGGAGATTTGTTATAATTGCTCCAAACGTGGACATTTGAGTGAAATCTGCAGAAGTGCTAGATCTCTAAGAGGTTCCTCTCGCGGAACCAGACGTTCTTCTGCCAATTTTCTTCACTCTCACTAGGACACATATGAACCGTTTGATGAAGGTTGGATATCACATTTGACTGTTCATAACTTAACAGGATTTGACACGCTATGCAAGTCAGAGTACAGATCAACGGCAAAGATGTCACTATGGATGTGGATACTGGATCTGCTGTCTCTGTAATGACACTGCAACAGTTAACTTCTGCACAAATTCCGCTGAAGTGGAAACCTACAATCCTACGCCTTAAAACATACAGTGGGCACATTCTCAAACCTCAAGGATGTGCTGACGTACAAAGGACTGACTCATGAAATGCCTCTATATGTCATACAAGACGGGGTCCACCTCTATATGGGCGCTCATGGATCAGAGCACTAGGGATCCTGACGCAGTCTTGTCTCTCCGCGGTCCAATCGATACAACCAGAAAATCACCAATCTTGGATGAAGGAGCTGCAGTCCAAGTATAAAGATGTCTTTTCAACTGACTTGGAAAAAGTGAAAAACATTCAGGCTAAATTGACACTGAAGCCTGGAGCTTCTCCTCGTTTCTGTAAAACAAGAACTGTTCCTTTCGCCATCAGGGCCAAAGTGGAGAATTAATTATCACGTTTGGAAAGCCAAGGAGTGATTTTGAAAGTTCATTGCAGTGACTGGGCTTCACCCATTGTGCCGGTAGTCAAAAAGACTGGAGAAATACGACTGAGGGGATTTTCGTATGGCTATAAATAGTCAGCAGGAGGTGGAACAGTATCCGTTAGAGGAACTTTTTGCTTCATTAGCTAGAGGACAGTCTTTTACAAAATTGGATCTGCGACAGGCTTATCTTCAGCTAGAAATGCATCCTGACAGTAGAAAATACCTGACCTTTAACACCCATAAGGGCCTTTACCAGTATCATCGTATGGTGTTTGGGGTTGCCTCTGCCCCGGAAATATGGCAGCGTACTATGGACACTATTTTGGAGGGCATCACTCACACCAAATGCTTGTTAGACAATATGTTAATAACTGGCAAGACAGATGAAGACCATAAAGCAAATGTGGAGGTGGTTCTACAACGACTGAGAGACCACGGGCTGAAAGCCAACATTGAGAAATGCCAATTCTTTCAGAAACACCTTGTGATTTCGAAAGAGGGTTTACATACTGCAAGCAATAAGGTACAAGCTCTAGTCAATGCTCCTCCACCAACGGACGTTTCTCAGCTACGCTCATATCTTGGGCTTCTCAATTATTATCATTGATTTCTGCCTAATTTGGCAAGAGTTCTACACCCTTTTCATCGTCTCCTGGAAACAAAGACACCATGGCTCTGGTCCCTGGACTGTCAGGAAGCATTCAAAGCAACGAAAGACCTCATCTTGGCCTCTAAAGTGCTGGGCCATTATGATTTACAAAAGTCCATGACGGTTGCTTGTGATGCTTCTCCATATGGCCTAGGTGCTGTTTTGTCTCATGTCATACTGGATGGGTCTGAACAACCCATAGCTTTTGCTTCACGGTCCCTCACAGCCACTGAGAAGAACCATGCACAAATTGATAAAGAGGCTTTAGCCATAATATGAGAACTGCAAAAATGTACCTTATACATCTATGGTCGTCATTTTACACTTGTCACTGACCACAAGCCTCTATTGGCAATTTTCAACCCTGCTAAAAGGTATTTCCCTGACCGCTGCTGCTCGGCTACAACGCTACGCCTTTTATTTGTTTTTTTTTACATATTCTATCAGATACCGGCCTCATGCCCTGCACGCCAACGCCAATGTTTTTTCCAGATTCCCTCTTCCATCAGTCTACTTTTGGTTCTTCTGCAAATGTCCATCATCCTGCATTCACCTCTGACCATCACCGGATTTGCTACACGACTGTTTGTACTTCTAGACAAATTGCTCAAGCCGTCGGCGGGATGCAGTTTTGATTTAGGTGTTGGAGTACATTCAGTCCGGCTGGCCCCCCAAGGTACCTCTCCAATATCGTCCCAACTGGTTCCGAAGGCTGGAGTTGTGTGTATCTGATGGTTGTATTCTCTGGGGCTCCAGAGTCCTGGTCCCCTCCTTGCTCCAAACCGCAGCTCTACGGCTCCTGCATGAAGGCCACCCGGGTATAGTCTGCATGAAACAACAAGCCCGCTCCTCATTGTGGTGGCCATTGTTAGATGAGGATATCGTCATCTGGGTTCAGACTTGCCCCGGCTGTGCTCAGACTCAAAAGCAGTTACCCTTCCCTCCTGTCATACCATGGGAACGCCCGTCTCAACCTCGGGACCAGCTTCATGTGGATTTTGCTGGGTCGATTCATGGGAAATACTTCCTAGTTCTGATGGATGCCCACTCTAAATGGCTGGAGGTTTGGCCTATGACGACTACTACTTCAGCTGCCACCATTCAAGTCCTGAAAAGGATATTTGCTGTCTTTGGTCTTCTACATCTCTTGGTCTTGGATAATGGGCCCCAATTTACATTCCAGGAGTTTCACACATTTCTGGCCTCTCTTGATATTGCTCATCGTACCTCAGCTTCTTACCATCCTGCCACTAATGGCCGTGCTGAGCGTTTTGTCCAGACCCTAAAGGCAGCTCTCTTAGCTGCTAATTCAACAGATGTTTCTGCTATGTTCCAGGACTTTCTTTTTGCCTACCGGTCAACACTTCATGCTGCCACTGGGGTGCGTCCTGCAACCCTCCTTTTTGGTTGACCACTCCATCCTAAGTTAGATGTGTTGAAGCCTTCCGCTCCCTCTTCTTCTTCTACTCCACCTTGTTTGCCCTCCCAAACAGGTTCCTGTTTTGTCAAGAAGGGTGACAGAGTATGGGCTTTCAGTTATCAAGGACCTCGGAGATGGGCTTCTGGTAACATAATGAAAGTGCTGGGATCTCGCACCTATATTGTCCTGACAGACAGTGGTATCAATTGGAAATGACACCTAGAGCAATTGAGGCCTGGGCCGCCACCCCACATGTCAAATGACCCTGTGAAAGATTCGGGGCCAGAGGATGATGGTGCATGGCAGTTTCAGATCGCTGCCCCGGAACAACCGCTCCTAGAGAATGAGATGCCTCAGCAAGTCACACAGTCACCCAAAATGGTTATAGAAGACAGATCTGCAGAGGATGCTGAGGATTTGAATTCCCCTCCATCAAGTACCAGACCCTCCAAGGCCATCTGCCCTCCTGTGAGATGGGAACCTGATGAAGTTCTTTGTATCTAGAGGAGACCATGAAGCTGTTCCAGATCGCTCTCTTCCCTCCCTACTGTTTTTATGTTGTGTGTCTGTGCTCTGTCTTTTTCAGGAAAGGGAGAGATGTGATGTTTGGCAGCAGGCAATGCATTGGGCGGTCGAAAGCTGGAGGAACCCGGAAGTGACGTCACGCGTCTCAGTTATATTGAACAACGTGATGGGTCCTCTGGCAGTCTGGTGCGAGTCACCGCGCTGAAGAGAGCTCCTCGCTACGCTCTGCAAAATAAAGCCAGCTGATTAGCTAGCAAGCCTCCAAGTGCCCTGCGGCACCTCCGGACATTATTTACTCCCCTTGTCCAGTGTGTAAGAGGCAAATAAATGGAGTTTGCCCATTGCAGCTCCATTGACCCAGAACTGTGTGTGTGAATTATATTCATTCAGCCTGAGATACCTGGGGGACTTTTAGGACATAACAAGTGGCATGATATCTTCCCTTTTTCTACTACTAATGCCCCTAGCTATACAACCCAGCACCCTGCTTGCATTCCCTGCTGCTTTATTACATTGCCTGCCTACCTTTAAGCCATTAGAAATAATTACTTCCAGGAACAGGAGCAGACTTGGAGCCTCTGGTCTATGGGGGACATGAGCAAGAATAGACTGGGTAGAGGTAGCGCTGTGAATGGTAATGGAAACATGAAAATAAACAGATTAAAACAAGTTGGCAACAGAACAAGTCGGACTTTGCCTTCCTGTGAGATCTGTTTTGTTAGAGAAGATGAGACACTTAGTGAAGCGCGACAGGCTCCCTAGAGCAGATTTATTCATGAAAACTCATTTCACACTAATTTCATCATGCTTTTGTCACATTACTGAGAACATTTACTTGTGAAATGAAGTCCCAGGGGCCCAATCAGGGTGAGTTTATGTGACTGCGCATGAAATCTGGATCACGTCTCTCTCCAGAGTCCCTGAGTAGTCTGTTTTGTCTCTAACTGATTTACTGTCCTGTATCCTAGAGTGTACAAAGGAAATTATACCTCCATATACCGGTGAGTTGTACCACTATACACCTGTACCACTATGCACCGGGGGGAATTGTACCACTATACACCTGTACCACTATACACCTGTACCACTATACACCGGGAGGAATTGTACCACTATACACCTGTACCACTATACACCGGGGGAATTATACCACTATACACCTGTACCACTATACACTGGAGGGAATTGTACCACTATACACATGTACCACTATACACTGGGGGGAATTGTACCACTATACAGCTGTACCACTATACACCGGGATGAATTGTACCACTATACACCTGTACCACTATACACCGTGGGGAATTGTACAACTATACACCTGTACCACTATACACCTGTACCACTATACACCTGTACCACTATACACCGGGGGGAATTGTACCACTATACACCGGGGGGAACTGTACCACTATACACCGGGAGGAATTGTACCACTATACACCTGTACCACTATACACCTGTACCACTATACACCAGGGGGAATTGTACAACTATACACCTGTACCACTATACACCGGGGGGAATTGTACCACTTTACACCAGGGAATTGTGCCTCTGTACCACTATATCCACCTGGATGGCCCACCATCAGCCGAAGATAAACATGTCCAAAACTGAACTTCTCACTTTCCCTCCAAGACCTTGCCCTGCACCCAGCTTCACCATTTCAGTTGATGTAATTGACACTGATCCAGTCAGCTCAGCATCCTACCTTGGGCCCAATTTGATTCTTCCCTTTCCTTCTCCCCTCACATTAACTCTGTGGATAGAACATCTTACTTCTTTCTGCGCAACATTTGTAAAATCTGCCTGTTCCTCTCCCAAAAAACTCTTGTACATGCCCTCATTCTGTCCCGCTTAGACTACTGCAATGTTCTTCCATCTGACCTCCCGACTTCCCATCTTTCACCTATGCAATCTGTTTTAAACTCAGCTGCACGAATCACCACACTCACCCCAAAAACTTAACCTGCCCACATAATTCTTAGACATCTGTCATGGCTCCCGATTCAGCAGCGCATCAATTACAAAGTCCTTCTTCTCACCTTTACTGCTCTCCACACTGTTACCCCTTCTTACATCTCTTCCCTCATCTCCTATTATGTTCCTGGCCGCCTCCTTCGCTCAGCACACAACGCCCTTCTTGTTACACCATCCACACCCTCTGCCCTCTCCCATCTCAAACCTTTCTCACTTTCCGCTCTCTAAATATGGATCTCCATACCCCTCTCCCTTTATCTAGAACTTTATATACAGTCATTGGAACTGCCTGACATTAGATACAGTTAGTGCCAGTGTCTGACATTAGATACAGTTAGTGCCAATCCCTGACATTAGATACAGTTAGTGCCAATCCCTGACATTAAATACAGTTAGTGCCAGTCTCTGACATTAGATGCAGTTAGTGCCAGTCTCTGACATTAGATACAGTTAGTGCCAGTCTCTGACATTAGATACAGTTAGTGCCAGTCCCTGACATTAGATACAGTTAGTGCCAGTCTCTGACATTAGATACAGTTAGTGCCAGTCTCTGACATTAGATACAGTTAGTGCCAGTCTCTGACATTAGTTACAGTTAGTGCCAGTCACTGACATTAGATACAGTTAGTGCCAGTCCCTGACATTAGATACAGTTAGTGCCAGTCTCTGACATTAGATACAGTTAGTGCCAGTACCTGACATTAGATACAGTTAGTGGCAGTCCCTGACATTAGATACAGATAGTGCCAGTCCCTGACATTATATACAGTTAGTGCCAGTCCCTGACATTAGATACAGTTAGTGCCAGTCCCTGACATTAGATACAGTTAGTGGCAGTCCCTGACATTAGATACAGTTAGTGGCAGTGTGACATATCGGATACAGTTAGTGGCAGTGTGACATATTGGATACAGTTAGTGGCAGTGTGACATATCGGATACAGTTAGTGGCAGTGTGACATATTGGATACAGTTAGTGGCAGTGTCTGACATATTGGATACAGTTAGTGGCAGTGTGACATATTGGATGCAGTTAGTGGCAGTGTGACATATTGGATACAGTTAGTAGCAGTGTGATATATTGGATACAGGTAGTGGCAGTGTGACATATTGGATACAGTTAGTGGCAGTGTGACATATTGGATACAGTTAGTGGCAGTGTCTGACATATTGAGTGCAGTTAGTGGCAGTGTGACATATTGGATACAGTTAGTGGCAGTGCCTGACATACTGGATACAGTTAGTGGCAGTGTCTGACATATTGGATACAGTTAGTGACAGTGTCTGACATATTGGATACAGTTAGTGACAGTGTGATATATTGGATACAGTTAGTAGCAGTGCCTGACATATTGGATACAGTTAGTGGCAGTGTGACATATTGGATACAGTTAGTAGCAGTGTGATATATTGGATGCAGTTAGTGGCAGTGTGACATATTGGATACAGTTAGTGGCAGTGTGACATATTGGATGCAGTTAGTGGCAGTGTGATATATTGGATACAGTTAGTGGCAGTGTGACATATTGGATACAGTTAGTAGCAGTGTGTGATATATTGGATACAGTTAGTAGCAGTGTGACATATTGGATACAGTTAATGGCAGTGTCTGACATATTGGATACAGTTAGTGGCAATGTGACATATTGGATACAGTTAGTGGCAGTGTGATATATTGGATACAGTTAGTAGCAGTGTGACATATTGGATACAGTTAGTGGCAGTGTGACATATTGGATACAGTTAGTGGCAGTGTCTGACATATTGGATGCAGTTAGTGGCAGTGTGACATATTGGATGCAGTTAGTGGCAGTGTGACATATTGGATACAGTTAGTGGCAGTGTGACATATTGGATACAGTTAGTGGCAGTGTGTGATATATTGGATACAGTTAGTGGCAGTGTGACATATTGGATACAGTTAATGGCAGTGTCTGACATATTGGATACAGTTAGTGGCAATGTGACATATTGGATACAGTTAGTGGCAGTGTGATATATTGGATACAGTTAGTGGCAGTGTGACATATTGGATGCAGTTAGTAGCAGTGTCTGACATATTGGATGCAGTTAGTGGCAGTGTCTGACATATTGGATACAGTTAGTGGCAGTGTGACATATTGGATACAGTTAGTGGCAGTGTGACATATTGGATACAGTTAGTGGCAGTGCCTGACATATTGGATACAGTTAGTGGCAGTGTGACATATTGGATACAGTTAGTGGCAGTGTCTGACATATTGGATACAGTTAGTGGCAGTGTGACATATCGGATACAGTTAGTGGCAGTGTGACATATTGGATACAGTTAGTGGCAGTGCCTGACATATTGGATACAGTTAGTGGCAGTGTCTGACATATTGGATACAGTTAGTGGCAGTGTGACATATTGGATACAGTTAGTGGCAATGTGACATATTGGATACAGTTAGTGGCAGTGTGACACATTGCCACTAACTGTATCCAATATGTCAGACACTGCCACTAACTGTATCCAATATGTCACACTGCCACTAACTGTATCCAATATGTCACATTGCCACTAACTGTATCCAATATGTCAGACACTGCCACTAACTGTATCCAATATGTCACACTGCCACTAACTGTATCCAATATGTCACACTGCCACGAACTGTATCCAATATGTCACACTGCCACTAACTGTATCCAATATGTCACACTGCTACTAACTGTATCCAATATGTCAGACACTGCCACAAACTGTATTCAATATGTCAGACACTGCCACGAACTGTATACAATATGTCACACACTGCCACTAACTGTATCCAATATGTCACATTGCCACTAACTGTATCCAATATGTCAGACACTGCCACTAACTGTATCCAATATGTCAGACACTGCCACTAACTGCATCCAATATGTCACACTGCCACTAACTGTATCCGATATGTCAGGCACTGCTACTAACTGTATCCAATATGTCACATTGCCACTAACTGTATCCAATATATCACACTGCCACTAACTGTATCCAATATATCACACTGCTACTAACTGTATCCAATATGTCAGGCACTGCTACTAGCTGTATCCAATATGTCACACTGCAACTAACTGTATCCAATATGTCACACTGCCACTAACTGTATCCAATATATCACACTGCCACTAACTGTATCCAATATATCACACTGCCACTAACTGTATCCAATATGTCACACTGCCACTAACTGTATCCAATATATCACACTGCTACTAACTGTATCCAATATGTCACACTGCCACTAACTGTATCCAATATGTCACACTGCCACTAACTGTATCCAATATGTCACACTGCCACTAACTGTATCCAATATATCACACTGCCACTAACTGTATCCAATATGTCACACTGCCACTAACTGTATCCAATATATCACACTGCTACTAACTGTATCCAATATATCACACTGCTACTAACTGTATCCAATATGTCACACTGCCACTAACTGTATCCAATATGTCACACTGCCACTAACTGTATCCAATATGTCAGACACTGCCACTAACTGTATCCAATATGTCACACTGTCACTAACTGTATCCAATATGTCACACTGCCACTAACTGTATCCAATATGTCACACTGCCACTAACTGTATTCAATATGTCACACTGCCACTAACTGTATCCAATATGTCACATTGCCACTAACTGTATCCAATATGTCAGGCACTGCCACTAACTGTATCCAATATGTCACACTGCTACTAACTGTATCCAATATATCACACTGCTACTAACTGTATCCAATATGTCACACTGCTACTAACTGTATCCAATATGTCACACTGCCACTAACTGTATCCAATATGTCACACTGCCACTAACTGTATCCAATATGTCACACTGCCACTAACTGTATCCAATATGTCACACTGCCACTAACTGTATCCAATATGTCACACTGCCACTATCTGTATCCAATATGTCACACTGACACTAACTGTATCCAATATGTGAGACACTGCTACTAACTGTATCCAATATGTCACACTGCTACTAACTGTATCCAATATGTGAGACACTGCTACTAACTGTATCCAATATGTCACACTGCCACTAACTGTATCCAATATGTCACACTGCTACTAACTGTATCCAATATGTCAGACACTGCTACTAACTGTATCCAATATGTCACACTGCCACTAACTGTATCCAATATGTCAGACACTGCCACTAACTGTATCCAATATGTCACATTGCCACTAACTGTATCCAATATGTCACACTGCTACTAACTGTATCCAATATGTCACACTGCCACTAACTGTATCCAATATGTCACACTGTCACTAACTGTATCCAATATATCACACGGCCACTAACTGTATCCAATATGTCAGACACTGCTACTAACTGTATCCAATATGTCACACTGCCACTAACTGTATCCAATATCTCAGACACTGTCACTAACTGTATCCAATATATCACACTGTCACTAACTGTATCCAATATGTCACACTGACACTAACTGTATCCAATATCTCAGACACTGTCACTAACTGTATCCAATATGTCACACTGCCACTAACTGTATCCAATATATCACACTGCCACTAACTGTATCCGATATGTCACACTGCCACTAACTGTATCTAATATGTCAGGCACTGCCACTAACTGTATCCAATATGTCACACTGCCACTAACTGTATCCAGTATGTCAGACACTGCCACTAACTGTATCCAATATGTCAGACACTGTCACTAACTGTATCCAGTATGTCACACTGCTACTAACTGTATCCAATATGTCACACTGCTACTAACTGTATCCAATATGTCACACTGCTACTAACTGTATCCAATATGTCACACTGCCACTAACTGTATCCAATATGTCACACTGCTACTAACTGTATCCAATATATCACACTGCTACTAACTGTATCCAATATGTCACACTGCTACTAACTGTATCCAATATGTCACACTGCCACTAACTGTATCCGATACGTCACACTGCCACTAACTGTATCCAATATGTCACACTGCCACTAACTGTATCCAATATGTCACACTGCCACTAACTGTATCCAATATGTCACACTGACACTAACTGTATCCAATATGTGAGACACTGCCACTAACTGTATCCAATATGTCACACTGCCACTAACTGTATCCAATATGTCACATTGCTACTAACTGTATCCAATATGTCAGACACTGCTACTAACTGTATCCAATATGTCACACTGCTACTAACTGTATCCAATATGTCACACTGCCACTAACTGTATCCAATATGTCACACTGCCACTAACTGTATTCAATATGTCAGACACTGCCACTAACTGTATCCAATATGTCACACTGACACTAACTGTATCCAATATGTGAGACACTGCCACTAACTGTATCCAATATGTCACACTGCCACTAACTGTATCCAATATGTGAGACACTGCCACTAACTGTATCCAATATGTCACACTGCCACTAACTGTATCCAATATATCACACTGCCACTAACTGTATCCAATATGTCACACTGCCACTAACTGTATCCAATATGTGAGACACTGCCACTAACTGTATCCAATATGTCACACTGCTACTAACTGTATCCAATATGTCAGACACTGCTACTAACTGTATCCAATATGTCACACTGCCACTAACTGTATCCAATATGTCAGACACTGCTACTAACTGTATCCAATATGTCACACTGTCACTAACTGTATCCAATATGTCACACTGCCACTAACTGTATCCAATATGTCACACTGCCACTAACTGTATCCAATATGTCACATTGCTACTAACTGTATCCAATATGTCAGACACTGCTACTAACTGTATCCAATATGTCACACTGTCACTAACTGTATCCAATATGTCACACTGCCACTAACTGTATCCAATATGTGAGACACTGCCACTAACTGTATCCAATATGTCACACTGCCACTAACTGTATCCAATATGTCAGACACTGCTACTAACTGTATCCAATATGTCACACTGCCACTAACTGTATCCAATATGTCACACTGCCACTAACTGTATCCAATATGTCACACTGCCACTAACTGTATCCAATATATCACACTGCCACTAACTGCATCCAATATATCACACTGCCACTAACTGTATCCGATATGTCACACTGCCACTAACTGTATCCAGTATGTCACACTGCTACTAACTGTATCCAATATGTCACACTGCCACTAACTGTATCCAATATATCAGACACTGCCACTAACTGTATCCAATATGTCACATTGCTACTAACTGTATCCAATATGTCAGACACTGCCACTAACTGTATCCAATATGTCACACTGTCACTAACTGTATCCAATATGTCACACTGCCACTAACTGTATCCAATATGTCACATTGCCACTAACTGTATCCAATATGTCACACTGCTACTAACTGTATCCAATATGTCAGACACTGCCACTAACTGTATCCAATATGTCACACTGCCACTAACTGTATCCAATATGTCAGACACTGCTACTAACTGTATCCAATATGTCACACTGCCACTAACTGTATCCAATATGTCACACTGCTACTAACTGTATCCAATATGTCACACTGCCACTAACTGTATCCAATATATCACACTGCCACTAACTGCATCCAATATATCACACTGCCACTAACTGTATCCAATATGTCACACTGCTACTAACTGTATCCAATATGTCAGACACTGCTACTAACTGTATCCAATATGTCACACTGCCACTAACTGTATCCAATATGTCACACTGCCACTAACTGTATCCAATATGTCACACTGCCACTAACTGTATCCAATATATCACACTGCCACTAACTGCATCCAATATATCACACTGTCACTAACTGTATCCAATATGTCAGACACTGCTACTAACTGTATCCAATATGTCACACTGCCACTAACTGTATCCAATATGTCACACTGCCACTAACTGTATCCAATATGTCACACTGCCACTAACTGCATCCAATATATCACACTGCCACTAACTGTATCCAATATGTCACACTGCTACTAACTGTATCCAATATGTCACACTGCCACTAACTGTATCCGATATGTCAGGCACTGCTACTAACTGTATCCAATATGTCACATTGCCACTAACTGTATCCAATATATCACACTGCCACTAACTGTATCCAATATATCACACTGCTACTAACTGTATCCAATATGTCAGGCACTGCTACTAGCTGTATCCAATATGTCACACTGCAACTAACTGTATCCAATATGTCACACTGCCACTAACTGTATCCAATATATCACACTGCCACTAACTGTATCCAATATATCACACTGCCACTAACTGTATCCAATATGTCACACTGCCACTAACTGTATCCAATATATCACACTGCTACTAACTGTATCCAATATGTCACACTGCCACTAACTGTATCCAATATGTCACACTGCCACTAACTGTATCCAATATGTCACACTGCCACTAACTGTATCCAATATATCACACTGCCACTAACTGTATCCAATATGTCACACTGCCACTAACTGTATCCAATATATCACACTGCTACTAACTGTATCCAATATATCACACTGCTACTAACTGTATCCAATATGTCACACTGCCACTAACTGTATCCAATATGTCACACTGCCACTAACTGTATCCAATATGTCAGACACTGCCACTAACTGTATCCAATATGTCACACTGTCACTAACTGTATCCAATATGTCACACTGCCACTAACTGTATCCAATATGTCACACTGCCACTAACTGTATTCAATATGTCACACTGCCACTAACTGTATCCAATATGTCACATTGCCACTAACTGTATCCAATATGTCAGGCACTGCCACTAACTGTATCCAATATGTCACACTGCTACTAACTGTATCCAATATATCACACTGCTACTAACTGTATCCAATATGTCACACTGCTACTAACTGTATCCAATATGTCACACTGCCACTAACTGTATCCAATATGTCACACTGCCACTAACTGTATCCAATATGTCACACTGCCACTAACTGTATCCAATATGTCACACTGCCACTATCTGTATCCAATATGTCACACTGACACTAACTGTATCCAATATGTGAGACACTGCTACTAACTGTATCCAATATGTCACACTGCTACTAACTGTATCCAATATGTGAGACACTGCTACTAACTGTATCCAATATGTCACACTGCCACTAACTGTATCCAATATGTCACACTGCTACTAACTGTATCCAATATGTCAGACACTGCTACTAACTGTATCCAATATGTCACACTGCCACTAACTGTATCCAATATGTCAGACACTGCCACTAACTGTATCCAATATGTCACATTGCCACTAACTGTATCCAATATGTCACACTGCTACTAACTGTATCCAATATGTCACACTGCCACTAACTGTATCCAATATGTCACACTGTCACTAACTGTATCCAATATATCACACGGCCACTAACTGTATCCAATATGTCAGACACTGCTACTAACTGTATCCAATATGTCACACTGCCACTAACTGTATCCAATATCTCAGACACTGTCACTAACTGTATCCAATATATCACACTGTCACTAACTGTATCCAATATGTCACACTGACACTAACTGTATCCAATATCTCAGACACTGTCACTAACTGTATCCAATATGTCACACTGCCACTAACTGTATCCAATATATCACACTGCCACTAACTGTATCCGATATGTCACACTGCCACTAACTGTATCTAATATGTCAGGCACTGCCACTAACTGTATCCAATATGTCACACTGCCACTAACTGTATCCAGTATGTCAGACACTGCCACTAACTGTATCCAATATGTCAGACACTGTCACTAACTGTATCCAGTATGTCACACTGCTACTAACTGTATCCAATATGTCACACTGCTACTAACTGTATCCAATATGTCACACTGCTACTAACTGTATCCAATATGTCACACTGCCACTAACTGTATCCAATATGTCACACTGCTACTAACTGTATCCAATATATCACACTGCTACTAACTGTATCCAATATGTCACACTGCTACTAACTGTATCCAATATGTCACACTGCCACTAACTGTATCCGATACGTCACACTGCCACTAACTGTATCCAATATGTCACACTGCCACTAACTGTATCCAATATGTCACACTGCCACTAACTGTATCCAATATGTCACACTGACACTAACTGTATCCAATATGTGAGACACTGCCACTAACTGTATCCAATATGTCACACTGCCACTAACTGTATCCAATATGTCACATTGCTACTAACTGTATCCAATATGTCAGACACTGCTACTAACTGTATCCAATATGTCACACTGCTACTAACTGTATCCAATATGTCACACTGCCACTAACTGTATCCAATATGTCACACTGCCACTAACTGTATTCAATATGTCAGACACTGCCACTAACTGTATCCAATATGTCACACTGACACTAACTGTATCCAATATGTGAGACACTGCCACTAACTGTATCCAATATGTCACACTGCCACTAACTGTATCCAATATGTGAGACACTGCCACTAACTGTATCCAATATGTCACACTGCCACTAACTGTATCCAATATATCACACTGCCACTAACTGTATCCAATATGTCACACTGCCACTAACTGTATCCAATATGTGAGACACTGCCACTAACTGTATCCAATATGTCACACTGCTACTAACTGTATCCAATATGTCAGACACTGCTACTAACTGTATCCAATATGTCACACTGCCACTAACTGTATCCAATATGTCAGACACTGCTACTAACTGTATCCAATATGTCACACTGTCACTAACTGTATCCAATATGTCACACTGCCACTAACTGTATCCAATATGTCACACTGCCACTAACTGTATCCAATATGTCACATTGCTACTAACTGTATCCAATATGTCAGACACTGCTACTAACTGTATCCAATATGTCACACTGTCACTAACTGTATCCAATATGTCACACTGCCACTAACTGTATCCAATATGTGAGACACTGCCACTAACTGTATCCAATATGTCACACTGCCACTAACTGTATCCAATATGTCAGACACTGCTACTAACTGTATCCAATATGTCACACTGCCACTAACTGTATCCAATATGTCACACTGCCACTAACTGTATCCAATATGTCACACTGCCACTAACTGTATCCAATATATCACACTGCCACTAACTGCATCCAATATATCACACTGCCACTAACTGTATCCGATATGTCACACTGCCACTAACTGTATCCAGTATGTCACACTGCTACTAACTGTATCCAATATGTCACACTGCCACTAACTGTATCCAATATATCAGACACTGCCACTAACTGTATCCAATATGTCACATTGCTACTAACTGTATCCAATATGTCAGACACTGCCACTAACTGTATCCAATATGTCACACTGTCACTAACTGTATCCAATATGTCACACTGCCACTAACTGTATCCAATATGTCACATTGCCACTAACTGTATCCAATATGTCACACTGCTACTAACTGTATCCAATATGTCAGACACTGCCACTAACTGTATCCAATATGTCACACTGCCACTAACTGTATCCAATATGTCAGACACTGCTACTAACTGTATCCAATATGTCACACTGCCACTAACTGTATCCAATATGTCACACTGCTACTAACTGTATCCAATATGTCACACTGCCACTAACTGTATCCAATATATCACACTGCCACTAACTGCATCCAATATATCACACTGCCACTAACTGTATCCAATATGTCACACTGCTACTAACTGTATCCAATATGTCAGACACTGCTACTAACTGTATCCAATATGTCACACTGCCACTAACTGTATCCAATATGTCACACTGCCACTAACTGTATCCAATATGTCACACTGCCACTAACTGCATCCAATATATCACACTGCCACTAACTGCATCCAATATATCACACTGTCACTAACTGTATCCAATATGTCAGACACTGCTACTAACTGTATCCAATATGTCACACTGCCACTAACTGTATCCAATATGTCACACTGCCACTAACTGTATCCAATATGTCACACTGCCACTAACTGCATCCAATATATCACACTGCCACTAACTGTATCCAATATGTCACACTGCTACTAACTGTATCCAATATGTCACACTGCTACTAACTGTATCCAATATGTCACACTGCCACTAACTGTATCCAATATGTCACACTGCCACTAACTGTATCCAATATGTCACACTGCCACTAACTGTATCCAATATATCACACTGCCACTAACTGCATCCGATATATCACACTGTCACTAACTGTATCCGATATGTCACACTGCCACTAACTGTATCCAATATGTCACACTGCTACTAACTGTATCCAATATGTCACACTGCCACTAACTGTATCCAATATGTCACACTGCTACTAACTGTATCCAATATGTCACACTGCCACTAACTGTATCCAATATGTCACACTGCCACTAACTGTATCCAATATGTCACACTGCCACTAACTGCATCCAATATATCACACTGTCACTAACTGTATCCGATATGTCACACTGCCACTAACTGCATCCAATATGTCACACTGCCACTAACTGTATCCAATATGTCACACTGCTACTAACTGTATCCAATATGTCACACTGCTACTAACTGTATCCAATATGTCACACTGCTACTAACTGTATCCAATATGACACACTGCCACTAACTGTATCCAATATGTCAGACACTGCCACTAACTGTATCCAATATGTCACATTGCCACTAACTGTATCCAATATATCACACTGCCACTAACTGCATCCAATATATCACACTGACACTAACTGTATCCAATATGTCAGACTGCTACTAACTGTATCCAATATGTCAGACACTGCCATTAACTGTATCCAATATATCACACTGCCACTAACTGTATCCAATATGTCACACTGCCACTAACTGCATCCAATATCTCACACTGCCACTAACTGTATCCAATATGTCACATTGCCACTAACTGTATCCAATATGTCACACTGCCACTAACTGTATCCAATATGTCACACTGCCACTAACTGTATCCAATATGTCACACTGCCACTAACTGTATCCAATATATCACACTGCCACTAACTGTATCCAATATGTCAGACACTGCTACTAACTGTATCCAATATGTCACACTGCCACTAACTGTATACAACATGTCAGACACTGCTACTAACTGTATCCAATATATCAGACACTGCCACTAACTGTATCCAATATGTCAGACACTGCTACTAACTGTATCCAATATATCAGACTGCCACTAACTGTATCCAATATATCACACTGCCACTAACTGTATCCAATATGTCACACTGCTACTAACTGTATCCAATATATCACACTGCCACTAACTGTATCCAATATGTCACACTGCCACTAACTGTATCCAATATATCACACTGACACTAACTGTATCCAATATGTCACATTGCCACTAACTGTATCCAGTATGTCACACTGCTACTAACTGTATCCAATATATCACACTGCTACTAACTGTATCCAATATGTCACATTGCTACTAACTGTATCCAATATGTCACACTGCCACTAACTGTATCCAATATGTCACACTGCCACTAACTGTATCCAATATGTCACACTGCTACTAACTGTATCCAATATGTCACACTGCCACTAACTGTATCCAATATGTCACACTGCCACTAACTGTATCCAATATGTCACACTGCCACTAACTGTATCCAATATGTCACATTGCTACTAACTGTATCCAATATATCACATTGCCACTAACTGTATCCAATATGTCAGACACTGCTACTAACTGTATCCAATATGTCAGGCACTGCCACTAACTGTATCCAATATGTCACACTGCCACTAACTGTATCCGATATGTCAGGCACTGCCACTAACTGTATCCAATATGTCACATTGCCACTAACTGTATCCAATATGTCACACTGCTACTAACTGTATCCAATATATCACACTGCTACTAACTGTATCCAATATGTCACACTGCTACTAACTGTATCCAATATGTCACACTGCTACTAACTGTATCCAATATATCACACTGCTACTAACTGTATCCAATATGTCACACTGCTACTAACTGTATCCAATATGTCACACTGCCACTAACTGCATCCAATATGTCACACTGTCACTAACTGTATCCAATATGTCAGACACTGCCACTAACTGTATCCAATATGTCACACTGCTACTAACTGTATCCAATATGTCAGGCACTGCCACTAACTGTATCCAATATGTCAGACACTGCCACTAACTGTATCCAATATGTCACACTGCTACTAACTGTATCCAATATGTCAGGCACTGCCACTAACTGTATCCAATATGTCACACTGCCACTAACTGTATCCGATATGTCAGGCACTGCCACTAACTGTATCCAATATGTCACATTGCCACTAACTGTATCCAATATGTCACACTGCTACTAACTGTATCCAATATATCACACTGCTACTAACTGTATCCAATATGTCACACTGCTACTAACTGTATCCAATATATCACACTGCTACTAACTGTATCCAATATGTCACACTGCTACTAACTGTATCCAATATGTCACACTGCCACTAACTGCATCCAATATGTCACACTGCCACTAACTGTATCCAATATGTCACACTGCTACTAACTGTATCCAATATATCACACTGCTACTAACTGTATCCAATATGTCACACTGCTACTAACTGTATCCAATATGTCACACTGCCACTAACTGCATCCAATATGTCACACTGCCACTAACTGTATCCAATATGTCACACTGCTACTAACTGTATCCAATATGTCACACTGCTACTAACTGTATCCAATATGGATATGGATGGATACAATGGAATTCATGTGTCCTAAGCGGTATTTTGTTAGGGGGATGGATACAATGGAAATCATGTGTCCTGAGCGGGTATTTTGTTAGGGGGATGGATACAATGGAAATCATGTGTCCTGAGCGGTATTTTGTTAGGGGGATGGATACAATGGAAATCATGTGTCCTGAGCGGTATTTTGTTAGGGGGATGGATACAATGGAAATCATGTGTCCTGAGCGGTATTTTTGTTAGGGGGATGGATACAATGGAAATCATGTGTCCTGAGCGGTATTTTGTTAGGGGGATGGATACAATGGAAATCATGTGTCCTGAGCGGTATTTTTGTTAGGGGGATGGATACAATGGAAATCATGTGTCCTGAGTGGTATTTTATTAGGGGGATGGATACAATGTAATTCATGTGTCCTGAGCGGTATTTTGTTAGGGGGATGGATACAATGTAAATCATGTGTCCTGAGCGGTATTTTTGTTAGGGGGATGGATACAATGGAAATCATGTGTCCTGAGCGGTATTTTTGTTAGGGGGATGGATACAATGGAAATCATGTGTCCTGAGCGGTATTTTTGTTAGGGGGATGGATACAATGGAAATCATGTGTCCTGAGCGGTATTTTGTTAGGGGGATGGATACAATGGAAATCATGTGTCCTGAGCGGGTATTTTGTTAGGGGGATGGATACAATGTAAATCATGTGTCCTGAGCGGTATTTTGTGAGGGGGATGGATACAATGTAAATCATGTGTCCTGAGCGGGTATTTTGTTAGGGGGATGGATACAATGGAAATCATGTGTCCTGAGCGGGTATTTTGTTAGGGGGATGGATACAATGGAAATCATGTGTCCTGAGCGGGTATTTTGTTAGGGGGATGGATACAATGGAAATCATGTGTCCTGAGCGGTATTTTGTTAGGGGGATGGATACAATGGAAATCATGTGTCCTGAGCGGTATTTTGTTAGGGGGATGGATACAATGGAAATCATGTGTCCTGAGCGGTATTTTTGTTAGGGGGATGGATACAATGGAAATCATGTGTCCTGAGCGGTATTTTGTGAGGGGGATGGATACAATGGAAATCATGTGTCCTGAGCGGTATTTTGTTAGGGGGATGGATACAATGTAAATCATGTGTCCTGAGCGGTATTTTTGTTAGGGGGATGGATACAATGGAAATCATGTGTCCTGAGTGGTATTTTGTTAGGGGGATGGATACAATGGAAATAATGTGTCCTGAGCGGTATTTTTGTTAGGGGGATGGATACAATGGAAATCATGTGCTGCTTGGATTATAAACTCTCGTCTGTAACCCCCTAGTAATATCACAGAGCTCTACTAACTGACACTAAACACAGTTCTTCTAAACCACATTGTGGACCCGGTACTAGGCCACTCAGCAGTAAAAATGAGAGATCCTGTAGGTGGCACCAGTTTGTTAGTTAGGGGGATTTATATTGCTCCAGGGCCACATATTACACACGCCTGTCCCACATGATAGAGATGTCCTCCTGGAATTGTAAAGGAATCCATTGTTTCCACGGTTACTCTATTAACTAACAGTTACACAGAAATTAATCATTTCTGGTTACTCTACTAAAGTGAATATCGATAAATTCAATTTTACTCCATGAGCTCTCAGATGCTAAGTCTGTTATCGGTTAGTGTCATGTTACTCTATTATAATTACTGTATATGATACCGTACACCCCAATAATTACCCTGCCTCACCTTATTATCAGCAGAACATTGCATTTGTCCCAGGGGAGTTCTGCTCTTGATCACCGGCTGAAGAGATAATATCTGTAGTCAATTCTGTGTTTCAGACACTGCTACTAACTGCATCCAATATGTCACACTGCTACTAACTGTATCCAATATGTCACACTGCCACTAACTGCATCCAATATATCACACTGCTACTAACTGAATCCAATATGTCACACTGCTACTAACTGTATCCAATATGTCACACTGTAACTAACTGTATCCAATATATCACACTGCTACTAACTGAATCCAATATGTCACACTGCTACTAACTGTATCCAATATGTCACACTGCTACTAACTGTATCCAGTATGTCACACTGCCACTAACTGTATCCAAGATATCAGACACTGCTACTAACTGTATCCAATATGTCACACTGCTACTAACTGTATCCAATATATCACACTGCCACTAACTGCATCCAATATATCAGACACTGCTACTAACTGTATCCAATATATCACACTGCTACTAACTGTATCCAATATGTCACACTGCCACTAACTGTGTCCAATATATCACACTGCTACTAACTGTATCCAATATGTCACACTGCCACTAACTGTATCCAATATATCACACTGCTACTAACTGTATCCAATATGTCACAGTGCTACTAACTGAATCCAATATGTCACACTGCTACTAACTGTATACAATATATCAGACACTGCTACTAACTGTATCCATTATGTCACACTGCCACTAACTGTATCCAACATGTCAGACACTGCTACTAACTGTATCCAATATGTCACACTGCTACTAACTGTATCCAATATATCAGACACTGCTACTAACTGTATCCAATATGTCACACTGCCACTAACTGTATCCAATATGTCACACTGCTACTAACTGTATCCAATATATCAGACACTGCTACTAACTGTATCCAATATATCACACTGCTACTAACTGTATCTAATATGTCACACTGCTACTAACTGTATCCAATATATCACACTGCTACTAACTGTATCTAATATGTCACACTGCCACTAACTGTATCCAATATGTCACACTGCTACTAACTGTATCCAATATATCAGACACTGCCACTAACTGTATCCAATATGTCAGACACTGCCACTAACTGTATCCAATATGTCACACTGCCACTAACTGTATCCAATATGTCACACTGCTACTAACTGTATCCAATATATCAGACACTGCCACTAACTGCATCCAATATGTCAGACACTGCCACTAACTGTATCCAATATGTCACACTGCCACTAACTGTATCCAATATGTCACACTGCCACTAACTGTATCCAATATATCACACTGCCACTAACTGCATCCAATATATCACACTGCCACTAACTGTATCCAGTATGTCACACTGCTACTAACTGTATCCAGTATGTCACACTGCCACTAACTGTATCCAATATGTCAGACACTGCCACTAACTGTATCCAATATGTCAGACACTGACACTAACTGTATCCAATATGTCACACTGCCACTAACTGTATCCAATATATCAGACACTGCCACTAACTGTATCCAATATGTCACACTGCCACTAACTGCATCCAATATGTCAGACACTGCCACTAACTGTATCTGATATGTCACACTGCCACTAACTGTATCCAGTATGTCACACTGCCACTAACTGTATCTAATATGTCAGACACTGCCACTAACTGCATCCAATATATCACACTACCACTAACTGTATCCAGTATGTCACACTGCCACTAATTGTATCCGATATGTCACACTGCCACTAACTGTATCCGATATGTCACACTGCCACTAACTGCATCCAATATGTCACACTGCCACTAACTGCATCCAGTATGTCACACTGCCACTAACTGCATCTAATATGTCAGACACTGCCACTAACTGTATCCGATATGTCACACTGCCACTAACTGTGTCCGATATGTCACACTGCCACTAACTGTATCCAGTATGTCACACTGCCACTAACTGCATCCAATATGTCAGACACTGCCACTAACTGTATCCAATATGTCACACTGCCACTAACTGTATCCAGTATGTCACACTGCCACTAACTGTATCCAATATGTCACACTGCCACTAACTGTATCCAGTATGTCACACTGCCACTATCTGTATCCGATATGTCACACTGCCACTATCTGTATCCGATATGTCACACTGCCACTAACTGTATCCAATATGTCAGACACTGTCACTAACTGTATCCAATATGTCAGACACTGCCACTAACTGTATCCAATATGTCACACTGCCACTAACTGTATCCAATATGTCAGACACTGCCACTAACTGTATCCAATAAGTCAGACACTGCCACTAACTGTATCCAATAAGTCAGACACTGCCACTAACTGTATACAATATGTCACATTGCCACTAACTGCATCCAATATGTCAGACACTGCCACTAACTCTATCCGATATGTCACACTGCCACTAACTGTATCCAATATGTCACACTGCCACTAACTGTATCCAAAATGTCACACTGCCACTAACTGTATCCAAAATGTCACACTGCCACTAACTGTATCCAATATGTCACACTGCCATTAACTGTATCCAATATGTCAGACACTGCCACTAACTGTATCCGATATGTCACATTGCCACTAACTGTATCCAATATGTCAGACACTGCCACTAACTGTATCCAATATGTCAGACACTGCCACTAACTGCATCCAATATGTCAGACACTGCCACTAACTCTATCCGATATGTCACACTGCCACTAACTGTATCCAATATGTCACACTGCCACTAACTGTATCCAATATGTCAGACACTGCCACTAACTGTATCCAATATGTCACACTGCCACTAACTGTATCCAATATGTCAGACACTGCCACTAACTGTATCCAATATGTCACACTGCCACTAACTGTATCCAATATGTCACATTGCCACTAACTGTATCCAATATGTCAGACACTGTCACTAACTGTATCCAATATGTCACACTGCCAATAACTGTATCCAATATGTCACATTGCCACTAACTGTATCCAATATGTCACACTGCCACTAACTGTATCCAAAATGTCACACTGCCACTAACTGTATCCAATATGTCACACTGCTACTAACTGTATCCAATATGTCAGACACTGCCACTAACTGCATCCAATATCTCAGACACTGCCACTAACTGTATCCAATATGTCACACTGCCACTAACTGTATCCAATATGTCAGGCACTGCCACTAACTGTATCCAATATCTCAGACACTGCCACTAACTGTATCCAATATGTCACACTGCCACTAACTGTATCCAATATGTCAGGCACTGCTACTAACTGTATCCAATATATCACACTGTCACTAACTGTATCCAATATGTCACATTGCCACTAACTGTATCCAATATGTCAGGCACTGCTACTAACTGTATCAAATATGTCACACTGCCACTAACTGTATCCAATATATCACACTGCCACTAACTGTATCCAATATGTCACACTGCCACTAACTGTATCGAATATGTCACACTGCCACTAACTGTATCCAGTATGTCAGGCACTGCTACTAACTGTATCAAATATGTCACACTGCCACTAACTGTATCCAATATGTCACACTGCCACTAACTGTATCCAATATATCACACTGCCACTAACTGTATCCAATATGTCACAGTGCCACTAACTGTATCCAATATGTCACACTGCCACTAACTGCATCCAATATATCACACTGCTACTAACTGTATCCAATATGTCACACTGCCACTAACTGTATCCAATATGTCACACTGCCACTAACTGTATCCAATATATCACACTGCCACTAACTGTATCCAATATGTCACACTGCTACTAACTGTGTCCGATACGTCACACTGCTACTAACTGTATCCAATATGTCACACTGCCACTAACTGTATCCAATATGTCACACTGCTACTAACTGTATCCAATATGTCACACTGCCACTAACTGTATCCAATATGTCACACTGCCACTAACTGTATCCAATTTGTCACACTGCTACTAACTGTGTCCGATACGTCACACTGCTACTAACTGTATCCAATATGTCACACTGCCACTAACTGTATCCAATATGTCACACTGCTACTAACTGTATCCAATATGTCACACTGCCACTAACTGTATCCAATATGTCACACTGCCACTAACTGTATCCAATATGTCAGACACTGCCACTAACTGTATCCGATATGTCACACTGCCACTAACTGCATCCAATATGTCAGACACTGCCACTAACTGTATCCGATATGTCACACTGCTACTAACTGTGTCCGATACGTCACACTGCTACTAACTGTATCCAATATGTCACACTGCCACTAACTGTATCCAATATGTCACACTGCTACTAACTGTATCCAATATGTCACACTGCCACTAACTGTATCCAATATGTTAGACACTGCCATTAACTGTATCCAATATGTTAGACACTGCCACTAACTGCATCCAATATGTCAGACACTGCCATTAACTGTATCCAATATGTCACACTGCCACTAACTGTATCCAATATGTTAGACACTGCCATTAACTGTATCTAATATATCACACTGCCACTAACTGTATCCAATATGTCAGACACTGTCACTAACTGTATTCAATATGTCACACTGCCACTAACTGTATCCAATATGTCACACTGCCACTAACTGTATCCAATATGTCACACTGCCACTAACTGTATCCAATATGTCAGACACTGCCACTAACTGTATCCAATATGTCACACTGCCACTAACTGTATCCAATATGTCACATTGCCACTAACTGTATCCAATATGTCACACTGCTACTAACTGTATCCAATATGTCACACTGCTACTAACTGTATCCGATATGTCACACTGCCACTAACTGTATCCAATATGTTAGACACTGCCATTAACTGTATCCAATATGTCAGACACTGCCACTAACTGTATCCAATATGTCAGACACTGCCACTAACTGTATCCGATATGTCACACTGCCACTAACTGCATCCAATATGTCAGACACTGCCACTAACTGTATCCGATACGTCACACTGCCACTAACTGTATACAATATGTCACATTGCCACTAACTGTATCCAATATGTCAGACACTGCCACTAACTGCATCCAATATGTCAGACAACGCCACTAACTCTATCCGATATGTCACACTGCCACTAACTGTATCCAATATGTCACACTGCCACTAACTGTATCCAAAATGTCACACTGCCACTAACTGTATCCAATATGTCACACTGCCACTAACTGTATCCAATATGTCAGACACTGTCACTAACTGTATCCAATATGTCAGACACTGCCACTAACTGTATCCAATATGTCACACTGCCACTAACTGTATCCAATATGTCAGACACTGCCACTAACTGTATCCAATATGTCAGACACTGCCACTAACTGCATCCAATATGTCAGACACTGCCACTAACTCTATCCGATATGTCACACTGCCACTAACTGTATCCAATATGTCACATTGCCACTAACTGTATCCAATATGTCAGACACTGTCACTAACTGTATCCAATATGTCACACTGCCAATAACTGTATCCAATATGTCACATTGCCACTAACTGTATCCAATATGTCACACTGCCACTAACTGTATCCAAAATGTCACACTGCCACTAACTGTATCCAATATGTCACACTGCTACTAACTGTATCCAATATGTCAGACACTGCCACTAACTGCATCCAATATCTCAGACACTGCCACTAACTGTATCCAATATGTCACACTGCTACTAACTGTATCCAATATGTCAGACACTGCCACTAACTGCATCCAATATCTCAGACACTGCCACTAACTGTATCCAATATGTCACACTGCCACTAACTGTATCCAATTTGTCACACTGCCACTAACTGTATCCAATATGTCAGACACTGCCACTAACTGCATCCAATATGTCACACTGCCACTAACTGTATCCGATATGTCAGGCACTGCTACTAACTGTATCCAATATATCACACTGTCACTAACTGTATCTAATATGTCACATTGCCACTAACTGCATCCAATATGTCACACTGCCACTAACTGTATCCGATATGTCAGGCACTGCTACTAACTGTATCCAATATATCACACTGTCACTAACTGCATCCAATATATCACACTGTCACTAACTGTATCCAATATGTCACCCTGCCACTAACTGTATCCAATATGTCAGGCACTGCTACTAACTGTATCAAATATGTCACACTGCCACTAACTGTATCCAATATATCACACTGCCACTAACTGTATCCAATATGTCACACTGCCACTAACTGTATCCAGTATGTCAGGCACTGCTACTAACTGTATCAAATATGTCACACTGCCACTAACTGTATCCAATATGTCACACTGCCACTAACTGTATCCAATATATCACACTGCCACTAACTGTATCCAATATGTCACACTGCCACTAACTGCATCCAATATATCACACTGCTACTAACTGTATCCAATATGTCACACTGCCACTAACTGTATCCAATATGTCACACTGCCACTAACTGTATCCAATATATCACACTGCCACTAACTGTATCCAATATGTCACACTGCCACTAACTGTATCCAATTTGTCACACTGCTACTAACTGTGTCCGATACGTCACACTGCTACTAACTGTATCCGATATGTCAGACACTGCCACTAACTGTATCCAATATGTCAGGCACTGCCACTAACTGTATCCAATATGTCACATTGCTACTAACTGTATCCAATATGTCACACTGCCACTAACTGTATCCAATATGTCACATTGCCACTAACTGTATCCAATATCTCAGACACTGCCACTAACTGTATCCAATATGTCACACTGCCACTAACTGTGTCCGATACGTCACACTGCTACTAACTGTATCCAATATGTCACACTGCTACTAACTGTATCTGATATGTCACACTGCCACTAACTGTATCCAATATGTCAGACACTGCCACTAACTGTATCCAATATGTCAGACACTGCCACTAACTGTATCCAATATGTCAGACACTGCCACTAACTGTATCCGATATGTCACACTGCCACTAACTGTATCCAATATGTCACACTGCCACTAACTGCATCCAATATGTCAGACACTGCCACTAACTGTATCCGATATGTCACACTGCCACTAACTGTATCCGATATGTCACACTGCTACTAACTGTGTCCGATACGTCACACTGCTACTAACTGTATCCAATATGTCACACTGCCACTAACTGTATCCAATATGTTAGACACTGCCACTAACTGTATCCAATATGTCACACTGCCACTAACTGTATCCAATATGTCACACTGCCACTAACTGTATCCAATATGTGAGACACTGCCACTAACTGTATCCAATATGTCACATTGCAACTAACTGTATCCAATATGTCAGGCACTGCCACTAACTGTATCCAGTTTGTCAGGCACTGCCACTAACTGCATCCAATATGTCACACTGCCACTAACTGTATCCGATATGTCAGGCACTGCTACTAACTGTATCCAATATATCACACTGCCACTAACTGTATCCTATATGTCAGGCACTGCTACTAACTGTATCCAATATATCACACTGTCACTAACTGTATCCAATATGTCACATTGCCACTAACTGTATCCAATATATCACACTGCCACTAACTGTATCCAATATGTCACACTGCCACTAACTGTATCCAATATATCACACTGCTACTAACTGTATCCAATATGTCAGGCACTGCCACTAACTGTATCCAGTATGTCAGGCACTGCTACTAACTGTATCCAATATGTCACACTGCCACTAACTGTATCCAATATGTCACACTGCCACTAACTGTATCCAATATATCACACTGCTACTAACTGTATCCAATATGTCACACTGCCACTAACTGTATCCAATATGTCACACTGCCACTAACTGTATCCAATATGTCACACTGCCACTAACTGTATCCAATATGTCACACTGCCACTAACTGTATCCAATATATCACACTGCTACTAACTGTATCCAATATATCACACTGCTACTAACTGTATCCAATATGTCACACTGCCACTAACTGTATCCAATATATCACACTGCCACTAACTGTATCCAATATGTCACACTGCCACTAACTGTATCCAATATGTCACACTGCCACTAACTGTATCCAATATATCACACTGCCACTAACTGTATCCAATATGTCACACTGCCACTAACTGTATCCAATATATCACACTGCTACTAACTGTATCCAATATGTCACACTGCCACTAACTGTATCCAATATGTCACACTGCCACTAACTGTATCCAATATGTCACACTGCCACTAACTGTATCCATTATGTCACACTGCCACTAACTGTATCCAATATGTCACACTGCCACTAACTGCATCCAATATATCACACTGCTACTAACTGTATCCAATATGTCACACTGCCACTAACTGTATCCAATATATCACACTGCCACTAACTGTATCCGATATGTCACACTGCCACTAACTGTATCCGATATGTCACACTGCCACTAACTGTATCCAATATGTCAGACACTGCCACTAACTGTATCCAGTATGTCAGACACTGCCACTAACTGTATCCGATATGTCACACTGCCACTAACTGTATCCAATATGTCACACTGCCACTAACTGCATCCAATATGTCAGACACTGCCACTAACTGTATCCGATACGTCACACTGCTACTAACTGTATCCAATATGTCACACTGCCACTAACTGTATCCAATATGTTAGACACTGCCACTAACTGTATCCAATAAGTCACACTGCCACTAACTGTATCCAATATGTCACACTGCCACTAACTGTATCCAATATGTCAGACACTGCCACTAACTGTATCCAATATGTCACACTGCCACTAACTGTATCCAATATGTCACACTGCCACTAACTGTATCCAATATGTCACACTGCCACTAACTGTATCCAATATGTCACATTGCCACTAACTGTATCCAATATGTCACACTGCCACTAACTGTATCCAATATGTCACACTGCCACTAACTGTATCCAATATGTCACACTGCCACTAACTGTATCCAATATGTCACACTGCCACTAACTGTATCCAGTATGTCAGACACTGCCACTAACTGTATCCAATATGTCACACTGCCACTAACTGTATCCAATATGTCACACTGCCACTAACTGCATCCGATATGTCACACTGCCACTAACTGCATCCGATATGTCAGGCACTGCCACTATCTGTATCCAATATATCACACTGCTACTAACTGTATCCAATATGTCACATTGCTACTAACTGTATCCAATATGTCACACTGCCACTAACTGTATCCAATATGTCACACTGCCACTAACTGCATCCGATATGTCAGGCACTGCCACTATCTGTATCCAATATATCACACTGCTACTAACTGTATCCAATATGTCACATTGCTACTAACTGTATCCAATATGTCACACTGCCACTAACTGTATCCAATATGTCACACTGCCACTAACTGTATCCAATATGTCACACTGCCACTAACTGTATCCAGTATGTCAGGCACTGCTACTAACTGTATACAATATGTCACACTGCCACTAACTGTATCCAATATGTCACACTGCCACTAACTGAATCCGATATGTCACACTGCCACTAACTGTATCCAGTATGTCAGACACTGCCACTAACTGTATCCAATATGTCAGACACTGCCACTAACTGTATCCAATATGTCAGACTGCCACTAACTGTATCCAATATGTCACACTGCTACTAACTGTATCCAATATGTCAGACACTGCCACTAACTGTATCCAATATGTCACACTGCTACTAACTGTATCCAATATGTCAGACACTGCCACTAACTGTATCCAATATGTCACACTGCTACTAACTGTATCCAATATGTCACACTGCTACTAACTGTATACAATATGTCACACTGCTACTAACTGTATCCAATATGTCACACTGCTACTAACTGTATCCAATATGTCACACTGCTACTAACTGTATACAATATGTCACACTGCTACTAACTGCATCCAATATGTCACACTGCTACTAACTGTATCCAATATGGATATGGATGGATACAATGGAATTCATGTGTCCTTAGCGGTATTTTGTTAGGGGGATGGATACAATGGAAATCATGTGTCCTGAGCGGTATTTTGTTAGGGGGATGGATACAATGGAAATCATGTGTCCTGAGCGGGTATTTTGTTAGGGGGATGGATACAATGGAAATCATGTGTCCTGAGCGGTATTTTGTTAGGGGGATGGATACAATGTAAATCATGTGTCCTGAGCGGTATTTTTGTTAGGGGGATGGATACAATGGAAATCATGTGTCCTGAGCGGTATTTTGTTAGGGGGATGGATACAATGGAATTCATGTGTCCTGAGCGGGTATTTTGTTAGGGGGATGGATACAATGGAAATCATGTGTCCTGAGCGGTATTTTGTTAGGGGGATGGATACAATGGAATTCATGTGTCCTGAGCGGTATTTTGTTAGGGGGATGGATACAATGGAAATCATGTGTCCTGAGCGGGTATTTTGTTAGGGGGATGGATACAATGGAAATCATGTGTCCTGAGCGGTATTTTTGTTAGGGGGATGGATACAATGGAAATCATGTGTCCTGAGCGGTATTTTGTTAGGGGGATGGATACAATGGAAATCATGTGTCCTGAGCGGTATTTTGTTAGGGGGATGGATACAATGGAAATCATGTGTCCTGAGCGGTATTTTGTTAGGGGGATGGATACAATGGAATTCATGTGTCCTGAGCGGGTATTTTGTTAGGGGGATGGATACAATGGAAATCATGTGTCCTGAGCGGTATTTTGTTAGGGGGATGGATACAATGGAATTCATGTGTCCTGAGCGGTATTTTGTTAGGGGGATGGATACAATGGAAATCATGTGTCCTGAGCGGGTATTTTGTTAGGGGGATGGATACAATGGAAATCATGTGTCCTGAGCGGGTATTTTGTTAGGGGGATGGATACAATGGAAATCATGTGTCCTGAGCGGTATTTTGTTAGGGGATGGATACAATGGAAATCATGTGTCCTGAGCGGGTATTTTGTTAGGGGGATGGATACAATGGAAATCATGTGTCCTGAGCGGTATTTTTGTTAGGGGGATGGATACAATGGAAATCATGTGTCCTGAGCGGGTATTTTGTTAGGGGGATGGATACAATGGAAATCATGTGTCCTGAGCGGTATTTTGTTAGGGGGATGGATACAATGGAAATCATGTGTCCTGAGCGGTATTTTTGTTAGGGGATGGATACAATGGAAATCATGTGTCCTGAGCGGTATTTTGTTAGGGGGATGGATACAATGGAAATCATGTGTCCTGAGCGGTATTTTGTTAGGGGGATGGATACAATGGAAATCATGTGTCCTGAGCGGTATTTTGTTAGAGGGATGGATACAATGTAAATCATGTGTCCTGAGCGGTATTTTTGTTAGGGGGATGGATACAATGGAAATCATGTGTCCTGAGTGGTATTTTGTTAGGGGGATGGATACAATGGAAATAATGTGTCCTGAGCGGTATTTTTGTTAGGGGGATGGATACAATGGAAATCATGTGCTGCTTGGATTATAAACTCTCGTCTGTAACCCCCTAGTAATATCACAGAGCTCTACTAACTGACACTAAACACAGTTCTTCTAAACCACATTGTGGACCCGGTACTAGGCCACTCAGCAGTAAAAATGAGAGATCCTGTAGGTGGCACCAGTTTGTTAGTTAGGGGGATTTATATTGCTCCAGGGCCACATATTACACACGCCTGTCCCACATGATAGAGATGTCCTCCTGGAATTGTAAAGGAATCCATTGTTTCCACTGTTACTCTATTAACTAACAGTTACACAGAAATTAATCATTTCTGGTTACTCTACTAAAGTGAATATCGATAAATTCAATTTTACTCCATGAGCTCTCAGATGCTAAGTCTGTTATCGGTTAGTGTCATGTTACTCTATTATAATTACTGTATATGATACCGTACACCCCAATAATTACCCTGCCTCACCTTATTATCAGCAGAACATTGCATTTGTCCCAGGGGAGTTCTGCTCTTGATCACCGGCTGAAGAGATAATAGCTGTAGTCAATTCTGTGTTTCAGACACTGCTACTAACTGCATCCAATATGTCACACTGCTACTAACTGTATCCAATATGTCACACTGCCACTAACTGTATCCAATATATCACACTGCTACTAACTGCATCCAATATGTCACACTGCTACTAACTGTATCCAATATGTCACACTGCTACTAACTGTATCCAATATGTCACACTGCCACTAACTGTATCCAATATATCACACTGCTACTAACTGAATCCAATATGTCACACTGCCACTAACTGCATCCAATATATCACACTGCTACTAACTGTATCCAATATGTCAGACACTGCCACTAACTGCATCCAATATGTCACACTGCTACTAACTGCATCCAATATGTCACACTGCTACTAACTGTATCCAATATGTCACACTGCCACTAACTGCATCCAATATATCACACTGCCACTAACTGTATCCAAGATATCAGACACTGCTACTAACTGTATCCAATATGTCACACTGCTACTAACTGTATCCAATATATCACACTGCCACTAACTGTATCCAATATATCACACTGCTACTAACTGAATCCAATATGTCACACTGCTACTAACTGTATCCAATATATCAGACACTGCTACTAACTGCATCCAATATGTCACACTGCCACTAACTGCATCCAATATATCACACTGCCACTAACTGTATCCAAGATATCAGAAACTGCTACTAACTGTATCCAATATGTCACACTGCTACTAACTGTATCCAATATATCACACTGCCACTAACTGTATCCAATATGTCACACTGCTACTAACTGTATCCAATATGTCACACTGCTACTAACTGTATCCAATATGTCACACTGCTACTAACTGTATCCAATATATCAGACACTGCTACTAACTGTATCCAATATATCACACTGCTACTAACTGTATCTAATATGTCACACTGCTACTAACTGTATCCAATATATCACACTGCTACTAACTGTATCCAATATGTCACACTGCCACTAACTGTATCCAATATGTCACACTGCTACTAACTGTATCCAATATATCAGACACTGCCACTAACTGCATCCAATATGTCAGACACTGCCACTAACTGTATCCAATATGTCACACTGCTACTAACTGTATCTAATATGTCACACTGCCACTAACTGCATCCAATATATCACACTGCCACTAACTGCATCCAATATATCACACTGCCACTAACTGTATCCAGTATGTCACACTGCTACTAACTGTATCCAGTATGA